>APFE030474771.1:0-118916 GCA_000404065.3 Pinus taeda
CCCTCAAGTACAAACTAGTGTTGAACAACCAATGGTTGAAGTTCCACAAGCTGCTGACGATATTCCAGTAGATCAAGGAGTTCAAGAGTTGCCAAGAACTTTTGAACAACAAGTTGAACCACATACTTCTCAGGAAGATGATGGTACAACATTAAGAAGATCTACTAGACCAAAGAGATCGAGAATTCCTAATGATTATGTTGTGTATCTACAAGAATATCACTACAACATTGGAGCCAAAAATGATTCCGAGTCATTTTCACAAGCCATGAGTTGCAAAGAATCAGAATTATGGTACAATGCCATGAAGGAAGAGATGAATTCCATAAAGAGTAACGAAGTCTGGGATCATTTTGATTAGCCTAATGGTGCAAAAGCCATTGGATGTAAATGGGTATTTAAGGCAAAGAAAGACTCATTGGGCAACATTGAGAGATACAAGGCAAGACTTGTTGCTAAAGGATTCACTGAGAAAGAAGGAATCGACTACACAAAGACTTTTTCTCCTGTATCTAAGAAAGATTCCTTGCGCGTTATTTTGGCATTAGTAGCCCATTTTGACTTGGAGTTGCAACAAATGGATGTGAAAACGACTTTTCTTAATGGAGATCTAGAGGAGGAGGTTTGCATGAAACAACCTGAAGGATTCCCCTCTAGTGATGGCAAGCAATTGGTTTGCAAGCTCAAGAAGTCATTATATGGTTTAAAACAAGCATCCCGCCAATGGTATTTGAAATTCCATAATGTAATTTCTTCTTTCGGTTTTGTATAAAACATTATGGATCAATGTATATACCTGAAAGTCAGTGGGAGTAAAATTTGTTTTCTTGTTTTATATGTGGATGACATTTTTCTAGCAACCAATGATAAGGGTTTGCTACATGAGGTGAAAAAATTCCTCTCTAAAATTTTTTGATATGAAGGATATGGGTGAGGCATCTTATGTCATTAGTATTAAGACCCATAGAGACAGATTTCGAGACATCTTAGGTCTGTCACAAGAAACCTATATTAATAAAATTTTAGAGAAATTTCGGATGAAGGACTGTTCACCAAGTGTAGCTCCCATTTTGAAGGGTGATAGGTTCAATTTGAACCAATGCCCGAAGAACGACTTTGAAAGGGAAGAAATGAAGAACATTCCATATGCTTCTGTTGTCGGAAGCCTAATGTATGCTCAAGTCTGCACAAGACCTGACATTGCATTTGTTGTGGGAATGTTGGGACGATATCAGAGTGATCCAGGTTTAGACCATTGGAGAGCTGCAAAAAAAGTAATGAGGTACCTTCAAGGAACCAAAGACTACATGCTTATGTATAGATGGAGGGACAACTTGGAAGTAATTGGCTACTCAGATTCTGACTTTGCTGGATGTGTTGATTCACACAAATCAACATCAGGTTACATTTTTATGATGGCTGGTGGAGCTGTATCATGGATGAGTGCCAAGCAAACCTTGATTGCCACTTCCAATATGGAAGCTAAGTTCGTCTCCTGTTTTGAGGCTACTTTACATGGTGTATGGCTTAAGAGTTTTATTTATGGGCTTATAATTATGGATTCTATCTCTAAGCCATTGAGAATATATTGTGATAATTCAGCTGCTGTTTTTATGGCTAAAAACAACAAAAGTGGGAGTCGAAATAATCAAATGGACATTAAGTATTTAGCTATAAGGGAACGTGTTAAAGAAAAGAAAGTGGTCATTGAGCACGTCAGCACTGATTTGATGATCGCTGATCCTTTGACTAAGGGTATGCCACCATTTAAATTCAAGGATCATGTAATGAATATGGGACTTGGTTCCATTATGTAGTTTCTCATTGTATGGACAATGTTATTTTAATGAAATTCTTAATTATTGTGATGTTTTTTCTCATATTTATGTGCACCTTAAGTTGATTTGAGAAAATTCATTTAAGAAGGACCAAGAATAAACATAAGGTTTATTCATTAAGAAATTGTTGCCACATAAATTATAATAGAAATAAATACATAGTAATACATGGAAGATAATACTCGTGATTAGAGGACTTATCGCCATGATTCATGTATCTATTACTTAATATAGATTATCAATGGGTTTTAAGATGAGACATTAAGATTGGAAGTATGGACCAAGTGGGAGAATGTTAATCTTCCTCTCCCAACCGCTTTTTGGAAACCAACTGTAGTAATTTCTGGAAACCAACTGCAGTTATTTCCTTAAATTACGAAAATCAATTGCAGTTAATTAATTTCTTGTTGGGAGCTTCTGGAGTGGTCCATTACTCCCTCTGCAGTTCTCTACCATGATCTGTGGAACACTTGACACATAGCCAACAGAAACTTGATGGAATCTTGGCTATATATACTTCTGTTTGGTCCCCAAGCTCACTAACTCAATCCCCTTCAGCTTTACACCATCAAATGAGAGTGAGCAGAGCTTGGAATATTACAGATACCAAAACGATGTCATAGTTTGAAAGCCCTTCTATAATTGTGAAAACGTATTGGTCTGCCCTCTCACATCTCTCGTCTGGCGTGACAGCTCAACAGGGCACATGCATATCAATGTGTGGGCGAGAGAACAATTAATTAACACTGAAAGTAGCAATACTAGTGTTTATTGCGAACCAGTTGCAGTTTACAGAAAGGACGGGTCATGTATCTGGTTAAGCTGTTGACCCGATTATTATAATTTATTATAATTTATTTTGTGCACATCCAATTATTTTTTTATTTGCTTTCATATATGGATTGCAATTGGATCCTTTATGGAGTTTCTAATCAGAATGTTGAGTGCGATTGAGATTGGTATTGTGTGTCACTCGAGGCCTCAATTGCCATAATTTCATGTGGGTCTGTGTCCCACCAAAGTAGACGAGGATTTTTTTGAGGTAATAATCTGTTTCCCTCCTCCATTCAAGCTGTTCAAGTGCATGCTCATGGGTGTGGCGTATTTGAACTATCTCTGTAATGGAAACTTCATTTGTTTTCACTTGGTGAGCAAGCATCAATGGCTGGAGGTATCTTTTCTTGGGCATCAATTTTTTTACGATTCTTTACAATTCTTTTAAGTATTTATTCCGCATTAAAGAATCATTATTTTAGCTAACAAGGAAAGTAAACATGTAAGGATTACCCTTATCAAAGAAAAGGGTGGTATGGGGTGGGTTAATGTGGGGGGTGTGAGGTTCAAGGGGTGGGGGGTGGCATCAACTTCAAGGGAGAAACATAAACGAGTGTGGTTGGCTAGAGTGATGCGGGTCATCAAAAGGTAGCAATTAAAGGGGAGGAGAGAGTGGATGGAAAGGACATAATTGACAATGCTCACTCCTCCACCATGTGGTTGGAAGGTGAAGAAATGATACTTGGGAAAGCAGGGAATATTGTTGAGGATCAATAACTCATGGGATTCACCCATTTATAATAGGTGCTTTCCATAACTTGTAAGAGGCCTAGATACATCATTTCATGTATGTTGTAGTCATACTAATTTAGGATTTGTCTCATAGATACAAAACACTTCCTTTGATAGATCATGGAGAGGAATTTTAGATGCATGACTACATGTATGAAGGTCACCTAGTAAGATGATGTCTCCCTTTTTCATGTACATAATGATGTTGGAATATAGGTCCATTTAAGGATCTATATCTAAGTCATTGTGGATAACAAACTAAGAGGACATGGGGGGAAGTAAAAAAATTCCAAATAAATGTGTATGGGGAGATAGGTAAATCCACTAAGTTGAATCCTCATGAACCTGGAAAACTCATCTGAACCTACAAAAGAGACCTTATATCGGAAGAAGTAACAAACCAAGTCTAAAACCCCTAAGGAGCCTCTAACACCACTTGATGACTTGTTCTCCTGTTGGCAAGTCAAAAACCAATGGTAGCTTGCTATGTCTGGGAGTCATCAAATGAGGTTTACATGGGTTTCAGTGATAAATATAAGATAAAATGTACTAATAGCATCAAGTAACATGCCCAAAGATGACTAGAAGGACCCATTACCATTACATAAATACACTAAAATCCCCAAACCTTATCTTCTTCCCCTACAATACCATCATTTCAAAAACATAAGTTGAGAATATCTAGGAGGAATGGGGTCTCATATGATGGCCCTGAGTGTCAAGTCCATTAGAATTTATATTAAGGGCATCATAAGCATTCATTATTAGTTTAATTGTTATATTAGGAGGTTGACTAGAACCATTCATGTTTCCATTTTATTATGATTGTATCCCTTGTCTCATATCTTAGGATCATCAAATATTGTCCTATACATTGTAAAAGGAGGTTACCCCCTCAAAGAGGACTATAATTATTTGTTCCTTATCCTTTGTAAGGTGCAAGATTCATAATATTTGGCACCAAAGCATATAATCCTAAAATTCTGCTGCTTAAAACAAGTCATCTTGGTATTTTCACTATATTTTTTTTTTACGATGCTTCATATGGTGAAATTTCAGTCATATTGAAGAGAAATATTATGGCATGACAGATTTAAAGTTTAGATCCTATTTTGTTATTATTTTGGGGATATGACTTGAGGAAGTTAGGGTTCATGAATGCTCCTAAAATTAGTTTCAAATAGGTCATTTTTGTATTTTCACAATATTTTTTTTTTGGGGGGGCATTTCATGAAATTTAGATCATATTGAATCAAAATATCACGAAACATCTAGTTAAAATATCAAATATTATTTCACTATGATTTTGGAGATATGATTTAAGGAAGTTAGGGTCCTTGAATTCTCCTAAAATAATTTTCTAATATGTTCTATGACATTTTAGATGATGAAATTTGGACCATATTGAGGCAATATCTTGGAGAAAATCTAATTAAAATTTAATAGTTTGGTTTTCTATACTTTTTGACATATACTATGTGGGAGTTGGGGTTTTAAGGATCCTAAAATTAGTTTCAAACAAGTGAGCTTAGCATTTTCTTTATCTTTTTGACATATACTCTGTGGAAGATAGGGTTTGTGGAGGATCCTAAAATTAGTTTCAAACAAGTAATCATAAAATTAGTTTCAAACAAGTAGTCATCAGACTGTACAAGCATCGTGATCATCAAAAGAATTTAAAAGGAATGCCAACACAATAGACACATGGGACAAGTCAAGACAAAGCAAACGAAGAAGAATTTGGTTCACAGAAAAACTCACACATTCACTAGCACTCAAGAGGAATTCAAGTGCAATGAAGAAAAAAATTAACTGTATAACATTCACAAGAAAACCCAGGAGCTAACTAGTCTCAAATGAATTTGATAGACACGATTTCTTCAGCCAAAGATGATTTTTGAAATGATTAACTTCACAGTTCCATGATTCTATAAGAGACACACATTCCAACCTCGATTTTTATACAAGATATTTGTGTGAAGATGAATCAACTAAAGGAGATTCATGAATCCAGTAAGAAATAAAAGCTTGAAATACTACATTAGTAATAAAAAACATATTTCAAGAAGGAATTTACATCCAGTGAAACCATGAAAAGAGAAAGATTTCACGAGGGAAACCAGATCTGACTTAGTTCAGGGACCTTAATAGAGTCACAAAATCTTGACCTAACCATAAACAGAAGTGGAAGTGCCTCTATTCCATGACAAATCGCATAACTTTCAAGGATTGAAAAATCACATTTTGAAGATTGAACCAGATCATGCACGATGTGAGGATAACTACTACCACTGATTTCAGTAAGACCACTACTAATCAGATGGAAATTATATATGTCACTAATTTGATCATATTTTACAACTTCAGCAACCATATTACTCAAGTCAAAATATTATTCTCATCGCAATCCAAAGATGAATGAATCAGGGGAATTTCCCGAGCAAATTGATTTGAAGAATTGTCTTTATGCAAACAAGGGATGATGAGGGATGGAAAGAATACTCGATGATTTGATTGTTTTCTCTTTCATCTTGGATATCCTCACCAACTTGTGCCAATTGAGGAGTTAACTCATTGGATGAAGAACTTGAATATAATGGAGTGTCTCCATCACAAGTAGATGCATCTCAAACAGTAGGGTGTGTTAGCCTCCTGCTACAGCAGGTTACTCATATTTCATGATTGACATTTTTACAGGCCAAATATGTCATACTTTGCATGCTGCAATGCTCCATATTTGCTTAACAGTCTCCAAGCGAAGAAGGCTACTCAAAGTTCATTTAACTGCCTTCCAAATTTTGAGAAGTTATTCCGGTGTCACCAATTTTCAGTTAAAGGGAGGTCCAAACAGCTTAATCTTGGTCTCCCTAGGTTTAAAATTTCCTGTTTTAGAATATAGAGAATGAAAAATCTGTCCAAACAGCTTAATCTTGGCAGATTCTTAGATAGGTAGAGAATCAAAGGAGCCCAACAGCTTAATCTGGGCCCTCGGATGAAATAAGGGTAGTCTGTAGATAGGAAAGCATGAAAAAGAAAAATTAGAATGATGGGTTGGCAAGTCTAAGTGCACCCAAACCAAAAGAAGAAAAAATGTTAGGTAAGTAGGCTGGGTAGGTAGTTTTGAGGTTGTTGAATCTTGATTGCTGATCAGTTCCAGGTTTCCAAGTGTCATCTTTACTCAGGACACAATCACCAGGCAAATCTATGCGAGAAGCTCAAAAACAGGTATCACTAACTTCCTTTCTCCATCTCCCCCAATCATTAACTAATTTCCCCAAAAAGAGGTCAAGATCTGCTTGATACCTCTTAAGTTCCATCATCTTCATATCATTAGCTTGGGTGAAGATCTGCTTTGCTAAAAGATATCCCATACTCTCTCTATAAGCTTCTATCCCCTCGTTGCAGCCTAAGATCTCCCGAACTTAGCGCTTTCTTACCGTCTCCATATTAACTACTGACATTATTATTTAACTCCCTATATTTTCCCATCCCCCTACTAAAACTATGTAAATCATCCCCTATGTAAATATCCCTCCCCCTGGTTGAAAAATAACCATAAGTACCCCCGGGAATTGTTCAGTTTATCTGAAACTTAGCAAGAACCCTCATGCTACCCCTTCAAACCATCTTCCAAATACAATGGACTCCTTCCAGAGTATAAACTCCCTTTTTAGGTTATCAGACCCCTTCCGAAGCCTCAAATGCCTTTCTGACCCACTTACTCACTCCTTCCGACCGCAATAAACCCCTTGCCGACTTCCTTAACACTCCGCAGACCCTAGAAAGCCAACTCGCATCGCAAGATCGCAATATTCTCACCATATAAGTGTTGCCCCATCCGTCGTTACCCGACGCGATATCGCGATATCGGCAGTCGCAAGCGTCGCATGTCCAAATAAAATACCTTCCCGTTCCCCGCCAATGCGATATTGTGATCGCATCGGAGAAGTTCATCGCATCACCTTCAAGTATGAGCGCCCCACCATGTCACATCTGTACCAGGGACCCACCGCTGACGTCAGCAGCCAGAAAGCCGAAAATTCGCGTAGGAAGAAAAATCGCACTTCGGAGCTCCAGAACAAGAAACAGAGGCAGTTTTCGATGCGCGACGGGAAATAGGCCGTTTTGGGGAATCTTTTGATTCCTTGGTCCGTTTTGCGCTGAAAAAGCCCGAAATCGCCCGATCTTACCAAATTAATCTAGTTTAAAGACAACAAAGGACCAATGACAGAGATTAAAGTGTATCAGATCAAATCATCAGGGAACAAGCGTGTCAAAGAGTATCAACAGGCGGTGGAAGCCATCAATGTAGTGGCAAAGAGTATCAGCGAAAATCTTAAGCAGCGGACCAAAGCAGGAGAACATTTAATACCTTCCAGTAAAGTCAAAGAAAGAGGGCGCAACCACTCAAAAACCCTCAAATCATAATTATTGCACATTTAACTCGCACCAGAACAGAACTACAGATCCCGAAGCACAGTTATTCCAGCAGCACCGCATCAAGCCTCCAAGGGCCACATTACACTCTTTTTGATCCAGTTGCCTCTGGCGCAGCCCAAAGGACTTACCTGCATTTAATTCCAGCGACACTTAGGTTTTAGAAAAGCTTTTCCAGCAGACCTGTTTAGGTCAATTGTAATAAATGACTTTCTGATATTTTGCTTATATATACCACCCTGAAAGATGTAGTAAAGGGGTTGGTTGGTTGGTTATTGAGTCAAGGAAATTGCTTCATCTTTATCTCGACATTTTCTTCAAGCAAAGACCCGCACTGTAACTGTCATATTTTCTATAATCAAAGACTGTTGAAGGCATGGATTTCAAAACTGTCTGATGTGTTTAATTGGCCGAGGAGTGATTACAGAATTCCTGTGCTTCTACATGGTTCAATAAGTGTTTCTCAACTCTGTTAATTTTCATGTTTGTTTTACCATCGTTCTGCTATCTAAAGTGCAGAAAAGAAGAATAGCTTAGGATTTGTTTAACTACACCTTAAGCTCAATTTCTGCATTTTTTCATGTTTTCATCAGAAGTAGCTATGAACATGTATACTTAAATGATCTTGTTTACGCTATTTCTTTCACATATGAATGAGAGTTTAGGAATTCTTAGCTGCTCCTAGATAACCATTCATCCACTTCTCCTCTTTTTCAGTATGATGAAATGATTCTCCTTTTCCTTTCATCTCTAATCTTCATTCCATCCTTTCAGTAGATTGATAATTGTATCATGTGTGGCTATCCCGCTCCTTAATCCTCTTGTGACCAAGAAAACGCAATAGCAAGCCTTAATCCATGACTCCATGCCCAATGGTTTGAAACTTATCACACCTTACCTTGCCTCTTTGCTTGAGATTTCTACCTTCCATCCAAACACAAACAAAAGACCCCTGAGCCAAAAAATAGCCTAAAATCATCAACAAAGTTGAAACATTAAGAGAGAGCCCTCTCTGATTGCAGGTGGGCTAGAACCTGCAATCCAAAGATTGGTTTGTGGTTACCTCGGCCGTATCCCTAAACAGGAGCCTAGGGACAACCTGAGTGATAACAGGGTGGAAGGGATAATGAGATGAAGAGGAAGAATTGTTCATAAGTGAATATTCTTTAATTGAAACAAAGTATGATTGAAAAATTGAAATATTAGTTGGTTCACTTAGGAAGTCATCATCATATATATTAGAAGATTCATCCTAATCAAAATTGTTGTTTCCTAAGACTTGAGATTGATTAGGAAAACTGATTGCATGTGATTGATTACCAAGATTACCAAATTCAATATCAACCAAGAATGAGGAAACACCATCTTCACATGGAGGATTTTGAAAAAGAGAATAAATATTAAAATAATATTCACCTTGTTGCTCCTCAACCTACAACATGTGACCACCTTGAACCTGATTGCAATTTGAACCAACAACTTGAAGATCGGGAGAGTGTGAAAAATGAGTTGGTGGAGAATATTGATCAAACATACCATGGTATAAAGAGTCATGAAATGTGGATGATAGAGGATAACATATGTCCCTTGAAAAAATAACAATTTTAGTGGAACCGGATTCAAGATTGAGCTTAAGAGAGCTAATGTCATCTTAAGAAATGAAAGGATTAGCCTTCACCATAGGCTCCATGAGCCACTTCCAGGTTTCCTCCATTGGATCTTAATCATGAGAAATGGATGAAGGTTGAATAGATGGATTAACCATTTTATTTTTAGACTTACCAACTTCGACATCATCATAAGTAGGCACCCACATCGGAAATGAAAAGGGAGGAGGACAAGGAACAAAATGAATCATAGGTTCCTCCTGTAAAATTAGAGGTGTCTCATGATTTACAAGAGTTGGGGAAGTAGAAACATCAGGAGGTTCAAATTCACCGTGCAAAGATATGTGAACCAAACACTCACACTTTTGCTTAAAGAATTCCCAATTTTTGTCTTCTTCAGGAAGTTCATAACAAAGGTGAAGGATTCAGTCAAACAAATCTTCAACTGATTCATTAGGCTTCATTCTTAGTCGATTGATTCTTTTATAGACATCCCGGTAATCATACCTACCAAATGATTAATAAATCTCCTCGAGGAAATCATGAAAATAATGGATGGAAGTAGATGATAAGGTATGACACCATCGATTAACACGACCTTCAAGGGTGAGGAAGAAAGCCACACAAGCAAAATTTTCATCATTGATTTCGTAATATTCACAAAATTTAAGAAAATTAGAAATGTGCTTGGTTATGGAAGTTCCATCCTCACCATCAAACTTCAATTGAGAGAAGTGATAAAGAGGCTCATCAAGGATTAAAAGTTTACTATGGGATAGGTTAGAAAAACACCCCGGGTGTATGATTTCAGGGTGAGCCATTTAAGATAACAGGTTCAGAACATGCTCAATGGGCACAACTTGTCATATAGCCCTCCTTCGAGCACTATTTGTTGATGGTGTTGGAAATCCGTCAACCAAGGGGGTCTCTCCGATGTGAAGTCCCAATTAGACCTCACACTATTTGGAATAGGAGCCCCATCCAGAGTATCGTCCCTGTTGCCATATATTCTTATAGATTTTCCTTGACTTTAGCTGTTAGCAAGAGAGAGAAGCGTGTATGTGCCTTTGTGAAAAATAAAGTGTGTGTGGTAAATGTTCGGTTGTAAGTGTACCAAGGTTCTTTTATTGCAGAGGGAGGAAAACGTGAGCCTCTAAGAGAGAGGTAATAATACCACAATAGTAGGGGAACACATAAGAAAAAGAGAATCGCCTAACAATAAGCATAATAGTCCACATATTTGCGACAATCGTTACAACCATTACAACACATTTTCAATAAGATAAGCACTAAAATAACCGAAATAGTTCAACTACTTTAGTACAAGTGAAAGAAAACATGAACCATAAACATGCATATACCAATCTTACAAATATTCACAATCCATGCATGAAAATTTTTTGGTCATCAAGCTTCAAGTTTTAAGTAAAAGTCCTAAGATACATGAATACAACGAACATCACTAGCTCCAATAGTGGAGCATTGGAGCCACGAATTTCTCTCTAAAAGTACTAACTTTGTCTCTCTGATGCCTGATGGGAGAAGCCAAGGTAAAAATTCCTTTCCATGAACAATGAGGGTGTATATATAGAAAATGCATTGATCCTTCACCTCCCTTATGACTCTTGGACTAACCTCATGATTGTTTGACTTCTCATGAATTTTCGACATCCTACATGACTCTTCACGTTACATAGATGACTCTTGGACTTTCACTTTTCATTACATTTTCCAATATAGAATTACATAATCCATGAATGATGTGGAACATGATGGATCATGGCATGACACTGATGACATGGCAATGTCAAGTCACTTTTTGTTATTGCTTTCATTGTGTCTTCTTGAAAAGATGGTGCATGTTATTCTTCTTCCTCCTCCTTATGACTTGAAGATAAGGAATCTTTAATGTGGTCTTGATCTTCCATATTCAGTTATAATCCACTGTTCCTTCATATTCCTTCCTTATGATCATCTTATCTCCTCAACTCCTTAGGTGTCTTCTAGCATGGTCTCCTTCTTCGTCTCATTCATCATCATCAAGCCATGACACAATAAAATACCTATGATTGCAATCCACCCATGAAAAGACAACATTAGTATGATAAACTCCTAACCTAAGATGCTTCAAGAAATCACTTTTTAGGGTTGGAACTACTAACTAGTTGAGTGACTGACTTAGGGATTGCACAGTTCTAGAGGCCAAGGTTCAGGAATGAGGCTTGAGATTGTGCAAAGTGAAGTTCAGGATGGCCAGGGTCAAAGAATTGTGTTATTGAGGGACTCAAGGACTCAGACTGGAGGCTTGAGCCTTGAGATTGCAAAATGTGTAGTTTTGGAGGCCTAGGTAGAGGGACTGTGTAGTTGAGGGACTCAAGGGCTCAATATGGATACTTGAGGCTTAAGACTATGCAGTGTGCAATTCTGAAGGCTTGGGTTAAGTGTCTGCATATTTGAGGGATTCAACGAGCCAGACTGAGGGCTTCAACACTGTGTTTTCCCACTACGCAGTGCTAAAAGGACAGGGAGGCCAGGTGATTGCATAATTGCACAGTTTAGGAGCTCAAGGCTAAGGCTTGAGGACTGAAACTACCCAATGCGCAGTTCAAGCCTTGCTAAAGGAAAATATTGCGCAGTTCTAGAGCTCAGGGGTTGGGCTTGAGCACTAAGATTGTGCAGTGAGTAGTTTTGGGAGGTATAAACTACAAATTGTGCAGTGCCAAGAGAAGGGGATGTTGCTTGAGGGTTGAGACTACGTAATGTGTAATTCATGCTGGCTAAAGGAAGCTAAGTGGTCTAGTTGAAGAGTTTTCCCAATATGACTGAGTGTCAGATCAGTGAGAGGAAGATAGGTAAATGCATGAGTTTGAACATGACCACAGACTTAGATCAATTGATGACACAACATGGAACACTTATGACACACGAACACCATCCTTTCCTTAATGGAACAACTTTGTGTTGACCTACACCAAGTGCAACACCAAAGATACACTTTGTGATGACCGTGACGAGACTTGTGTGACAGTGCTTGAAACTTTGGAAATGAGCATGATACATGTTTTCATGGTAAGACCAACTCATTTACACAAAGGTTGCCCCTTGAAAGCTCCAAAACTAGATTTTGTGCATTGTGTGACACTCCACATGCTAAAAGAGACATTTACTATGAAGAGAAAAATGTGAATGAATCTTGCGATGCACGAACGTCAATGAAAGCGACACATGTCAGAGTGAGATAACATGAAAGTGACACTAATTAAAATGAAAGCAAGTGAAAGTGATAATTTAAAGCATGAAAACAACACTCGGGAAAGGGAAGGTGCGCAAAAGCGACAATTTGAAAAACTCACCAAAATAAAAGTACAAACGCAGCCAAAAGTGAGGGATTTCCAATGACAATACACACTAACTATCGACATGGGTTGAACATTGCATAGGCATTGTCTTGATGGACTATGCTATGCTTGTTCAAGATTGCGTAAAAGAATGTGCTCATGGACTTGTTACGAACTAAGAATATGTGAGCAAGTGACTTTGACCTATCAAGAAGTGACCACATAATGACTACTCGCAAGATCCACAGTAGGCTCCAAAATTCAAGTGTAGGTAAAATTTTGGAGGGTTTTTTCACAAAAACAATGAAGGTGTAGAAGTTGTTCTAAGGCTTTAGTGGTTGAGAACATTAAATACAATTTTTACAAACCACAATGAATTATTCATGAGATTTGAATTAGAAGGAGTTCAATATGAACTCAAAGGGTTAAAATCTAGACCTCATCAAGTCATCAACTCTTAAAGAATGGAAAAGCTTCTAAAAAATGGTAGCAACGGAATCATGGTTAAACCATATTTTTATGGATGTTAAGCAAAAAGATGAAAATATTCCCAAGGAATTAGAAGGCATATTGGAAATATTTTTAGGGTCTTCCAAGAAATTCCTAAAATTTTACCTTCATCTAGAGATCATGAACATCAAACTTAATTACCAAGAAGAAATCCTCCTAATTCCATTTTTGTTATCATTGATAGACTCAAAAATATGCACATTTTTGTGGAATTCAAAGTACATACACAAAAATCCAAGTAGCATAAGTGCTCTTGAAGGAAATTCATACATTTCAAAGTCTTCCTAAGGTAATAGTAAGTGATATAAATACAAAATTTAGAGGTAATTTTTGGAAAGAATTATGGAAAATACACTAGCAATGAGTTCAACATATCATCCACAAATATATGGCCAAACATAAATAATAAACACATGTTAAGATGGTTTTATATGATTTTATTCTTTGGATAAGCAATCTTAATGGATGAAGTGGCTTCCTATGGAAGAATGGTGGTATAATACTACCTATGATACATATACTAAAATCGCCCCATTGTAGGCTCTTTATGTATTCCCACTCCTAGTATCTCATATTTTTTACAAGATAAGTTCAAAATATAAGCAATAGAGTCACATATGGAGAAGACTAAAGAAAATTTGATCATTCTTGAATAAAACCTTCAAATGGCACAAATCAGGATGAAGCAACAAGCATATCAACATTGAACTAAAAGATAATTTGAGGGAGGTTGGGTATTTATAATACTATAATCTTATAAGCAATCTACACTCAAGCAAAAGAATAATAAAAACTTAGTTCTAAATTTTTATGGGCCCTACAAGATTATTTGAAGGATTAAATAGGTGGTGTATGAGTAATATTTGCCCTCTTCTCACATTGATAAGGTTTTTTTATGTATCTTGCCTAATAAAGGTTGTGGGACAATCTATACTAGTGCAAAATGAAATTCAAGAATTAGATGAAGAAGGAAAGTTGATTCTTGAACTAGAAAAAGTTATGGATCAAAATTCACTATCTCTTTGAAATAAAACCATTATGGAGTACCTACTTAAGTGGAAGGACATCCCTCTAGAAGAAGCTACTTGGGAAAATGAGAGATTCAAATAAAAACACGCTCAAATATAATATTTGAGGGCAAAGGTTTTTTTTAAAAGAGGGGGGATATGTTATGGTCCTTGGGCCCTCTATTAATTCCCTAATAAGCATTTATTATTAGTTTAAATGTTATAACTTTTCATGGTCCCATTTTATTATAACTATACCCCTCGTCTCCTATATATATCCCAAGGAGATATAGTCTTAGGATCACCAAATATTTTCTTATACATTTTATTCATTGTAAAAGGAGGTTTACCCTTTGAAGAGGACTGTAATTATTGGTTTCTTATCAATTTTAAGGCACAAAGTTCATAACATAGAGGTTACGAATGATTTCCCATTTACCTGTCTTGTGTGTTGCTACAACCAATTCTCTATGTTGTTTCAAATTTTCTACTTGGGATTGAGTAAGATCCTCATCTAAGAATATATTTTTCGGTAGGAAGAAGAGTTTACACTTGGCTCGTAGCACTTGAAGCTGATGCCTAACTTATTTGAACTAGATGAACATATTGGAATTTGTGTTGAACCAATACCTATTGAAGGTGATGTATGGGAGCTTGAGGATATCCCAAAGGAATAGGGTGCTTGCCTATAAGGGATACATGGAAGAGAGAGGTAAGGAAAGTCCCCTAATCTTTAACTTTAATTATTTAGCTCTCTTGGTGCACTTTTCCCTTAACTTGGCAGAGACCTCTTTCTCAACATCTACAAGAGGGGAGCTCCTATCCTTCCCTTTAATAACCTGTTCCCATGTTTTTATATGTGTCTATCTTTCTTGTTTAATGGTGGCTTACTGATTTTGGATTTCTTTGTGTTTATTCTTGAGATCAAGGATCTTTTCATGTATGGAATTATTGGGTGGTTATAGAGTGTCCTAAACTTGAATTTCTCGGAGCATTTTCTAGAGAGATAAGTTCTCTAATTCCACCTACACAACCTGTTGTCACTGCTACAACACCCTCCAAATTTTGGAGCCTCCCTCTCATCATATAAGTTTTCATTTCCAGTTGTTAGAGTCATTCCATGCTTGCTTCCTAAGTTCCTAAGTTCCCTTTTGAAGGAATTCCAAGTGCCATTTTTTGTTAAGAGAAGTTCCTATCTTTGCGAAAGGGACTTATCACAAACTTTAAAGAGGTAGCTTTGGTGCTCTCTATTGTACTAATGGATTCTATCTATCATAGGGATATGCATTGGACTCGTTTTCAAAGTGTTATGCACTTTCTTGTCAGAGTTGGCACTTGTGTCGCAAAGTGTAAGTCAGTGTCGCATTTGGAGGTAAGTGTCATTTTGCTTTCATTTTAATGGATGCATGGGGATTTTGGGTGTTAAATTGTTTCATTGTAATGTGTTTTGTCATATATGAGAGTGTGATCATGTTTAAGACTTGTACATGTTCTGGTCTCACCCTTCTGTCTTATTGATCCCACACTTAGTCAATTTTTGTATTGTTCTTATCTTTGAAACTTGCCCGACCAACCACCCATCCTCTTGCCTTCTTCAACTATGCATTGCATAGTAACAAGCCTAATTCAGCCATCCTTTCCTCTTAGGACTGCACACTTGTTAGTCACTGCCTCCAATAACTACGCATTATGTAATGTGAGTGTCTAGTCCCTACCTCTTGCACTTGCTTATTGTGCATTCTTTGCCCAGTCAGGCCTCCACTACGCATAAGCATTCTCAGTCAACATTCAAGCCCTATTTTAGTCCTGGAATTTCTCAGATGTGCAATCAAGGGATCCTCTTCCTTCTAGGGCTACACACTGCGCAATCATAGTGAGCAAGCCTACCTCATTGCATCCCTGACTCCCTCGTATGTGCAATCATGCCTTCATGTCCCTTAGCCACTACCATTGCCCAATTACAAAGCCTAAAATATCACCTATGCCTCTTGCTCATGTGCACTGCACAATCCTTGGGCTTTCCCATCAACCCTGCACATTTTCCTAGCTCAGTCAAAATATTACATGAGAAACAGGATAGACTTGGAGATTTTGGGATTGATATCATATTTTCATGATCGAGTTCCATTCGAAGGTGTTAATATATTAACATGATAGGATGATTCTAAAGGAGGACACCAAGGAGATTTTATAAGAATACACTTGTGAATTTGTAGGTATAAAGAGATCACCAAGCAAATAAATAAAACGATGATAGATTGCGAGAAAAGAATGATCAAGATCACATTTAAGACTCCATATCATCCCAACCTTTTGGAGGATGAATATGAAGTACATGAAATGTATATCATGAAGATGTGAAAATAACAACAAGAATGGAAGTTTGGCCTTGACACACCACAATGAAGTTTCAGGTCATCATCGCCAAGTCATGGCCACTCCAAGTGTCACCATCAGAGTCATATGTGTCATTGTAATTTTCCACATCATTTGTGGAAATGTAATATTGCATTTTGAAAAAAAAAAAGAAAATGTAAAATGTGTAGAATCACAAGGGTCACATGTAGAATGTGAAAGGTCATGTAAAAGTTCAAAGGTCTCATAGGAATTCGAAAAGTCACATGGAAGCTCAAGAGTCATGAGGGGAACTTAATAGTCATAAGGGAGGTGGAGAGTCACCTAATTTGTTATATATACACCCTCATAGCTCAACCAAAGGAATTTTTAGCTTGGCTTCTCAAGCTAGGCATAAGAGAGAAGATTAGTCTTTTGAGAAGCAAGTAGTGGCTTAACGTTCCGCAATTAGAACAAGTGTTGTGTCATTGTAATGGTGTATCTTGGGACTTTCACTTCATTCAAATCTCTTTGAGCCATCACACTTTCATGCATATGTCATGAATAATTGTAAGACTATTCTTTCATTATTTGTGGTGCATGTTTATGTTTCTACATGCTAATGAAATGAATTATTTTTTTTTACTTTAGTATGCATCTTTCAATCACATGTATTATGTTGTTTTCACGATCATAGTTTCTTTGTGAAATATTTCGCAGGATAACTAATTACTCTTTTAGATTTATGTGTGTCTTTACTAGGATAGTACTATCACTTTTATTTTAAACACTCCCTCTTGTTAGAAACCAAGACAATACTAAGATGGGGGTGAATCAGTATTGTAGGAATTTTATACCTTTTTTTAACTTGTGCAAGGATGATAAGATGCCATAAAATGCTTCATCAATTAATTCATATGAGCATGACAAGAAATAATATAAGTAGCACAAAGGAACACACACATTCTTCACAATTTTCTTCAATTCCTTCACAAGGAAAGCTACAACTTGTTGTTACGAAATTCTCTGGCTACAACCAACAAGAAGCTACTACTCCTTGATTTATTAACTACAAATGAAAGGAGCTCCAAACCATGAAAATTTACTAGCAAATACTGGAAGGAGCTACAACCCCTGATCTGCAAGCTACAAATTTCTTGGCCTTAATGATTCATCTTTCATCCATTTTCATGCTAGCACCATGATTACCAAATCCTTTTTCAAAATAAAACAAATTTTCCACCATCACCTTCAACAATATTTGATTCCTAATAAACTCACCATCTACACCAACAACCTCAATTCAACCCAACTCACACACTGCTACAACACACTTGCAGAATTCCTCAATCAATTATTCTCATAAAGAAATTTGCAGCTAAATTAGGTTTCTTTTCTTTTAAGTTTACTTGCACCTAAATCCTTGCATGAATATATCATTTTAAGCTTTTTTCAAGTTTTCAAGAAGTCTTTTGTATGTTCTCTCTAAGTTATCATTCACTGTTCACTTATTTCTGCAAGAAAAATTGAGCTCAACTGTTAATTTTTGCTATTTTGACACTTTACAAGTTTTACCTGAGCTTTTCAATTGCTAGCATCTGCTAAATTTGGATTAACTACCAATTATACCTCTTAATCTATCCATGCCATTGAATTTTCCTTTTAATCCCTTGTGCTCTTATGCATTCACCCTTCTTTTCCCATAATACCACAGGTTGTGACCTTGGCTCACAACCTTTGAGGGCTTAGCCATAATCTTTGTGCTCTTTTAAAACCTTCCGGGGTCTGCCTTATGGGATTATGTGCTCCATGGGGCTGACTTCTGCCTTTCCATTAGTTGTTGCTGCCAATTGTGTATGCCAATGTGTCCTAGCCCAATCACCCCACCTTTCTTCTATGCACACTTGAGTTTCCTCCCAGGATTGGCCTTCTAGGATTGATCTTTAGGGATGATGTGTCAGGTGGGTTTGCTTGCTGCACTTGCAAGCCAATAAATTACTACCCAGGCTAAGGTGGCTATGAAAATTTCCACGTATCTCACTGCCTAGTCATCCCGTAACTCCTCGCATGCACTCCTCAATTCCTTTTGGGATCAAGCCTATGGGATGACATCATGCTCACAACATCTCTACCATGTGGTGCCATCTGAGTGGTGACATATGTCACCCAGAAATGAGATACTAGGGTACCTGAAAACATCGAATCTACCAGCCACGTTTCCTCTGGTTAGTACTACCACATCACATGTCGTGATGTCATCTCAACCAACCAGATGCTACTAGGCATCCACTTAAAGGAGAGGGAAAAAGGGTCCTGATCCTTTTTCCTTCATCAATTTCCTTCGCTAATTTTTATGAAGGTCTTGTCCTATTGTGTTGTTTCCATGTTTCTTGATCGTCAGAGAAAACCACCCGTGGTTTGCGCGCTCCCCATGGGATGTTTATGTTTTTGAGAGGGTGGGGTAGGGGGGTGGCAATCAACCTCCAACGTCAATCTAGCGATCGTGGTTTAGGAAAAACTCTCATTATACAACACCCGGCCCCCTGCGCGTTAACAATCAATGTGCAAAGCCTCGTGCAATTTATCTAATGCATTAGTGGGGACTTGTGGCCCTTGATCTGCTACTGAACATGCTCAATATTTAACGATCACCTCCATCAACTTTTGCAATGTGTCAAAATAGGCCTACTCCAAAGAAACTTCATCAAATTAACTATATAGCCTTTGACTTTAGGGTTCCTTTCTTTTACTAGACATAAATTTTGGTCCAAAAGACCATTCACAAACTTCCACGTACCATTGGAAAGGTCTTTCCATCTAAGTGGGTTCTATCTGTAATGGAGATGATCCGCGATCCAAGAATTGACCTCAAAGTCTCTGCACCATTTTCATGTTGATTTGCATTCTTTTTGCTACCTTGTCCTCATCACCTCTGTCATCATCATTGACACCTTTCCCATCCTTTGCCATCTTTTGTCATCAATGAAAACACAATTCTAACATTCTCCCCCTTTTCCATTGATGGCAACACCTTGATAAAAAAAATCATCATGAAGACAAAGTGGGTTATAAACCAAATATGCTTGTGCACTTCTTCTCTGAATGTTGCTCCCCTTGTAATGTACTTCTCTTCTGCTATATTATTGCTTCTTTCGTTTGATCACAAAAATTGCTCCCCTTTGACATCAATGGAAAAAACACCAAGGGACTCCCGCTACGACTTTACTCCAGCTGTCAACAATCTTCCCTTGTCTTGTTGATCTTGTGGACATGGAAACTTCATCTTCATATGTTGAATATTATTGGTTGCCTTTCTTCCTCTTGAAGGAAGAACTAGTGGTGGGAGGCAAGAGGAACAACTCCCAATCTTTGCCTCAAGTACTCAAATTGATCTTGTGGGAGTGGTTCGGTGAAAATATCAACAATTTGTTCTTTTGTAGGTACATAGTCCAACGTCACAATCTGATTGGCAACTTTCTCTCTCAAGAAATGGTACTGAATTGGAATATGTTTTGTCTTTGAGTGAAAAAAAACATTCTTTGACATGTTGATGGAACTTGTATTGCCACAAATAATTGGAATATATTGATCATAAAAAACTTGTACATCTTGCAAAGTCTGCTTCATCCATAATAGTTGAGTGCAACAAGAAGCTGTTGCAACATATTATACTTCAGTTATAGATAAAGAGATCGAAGCTTGATTCTTGCTCAACCATGAAACTAAACATTCTATAGGAAAGAAAACACTACTGCTAGTGATCTTTCAATCATCTACATCACCTGTCCAATCAACATCAATATAAACAATTAATGAAAATATTCACATCTTGGGTACCACAGTCCATAGTCCATTGTGCCTTTGAGATATCTGAGAATCCTCTTGGTTGTCAGGAAATGAATCTATGTGGGGGCTACTTGAAATATTCCGACAATTCCAACTACCTACATAATGTGTGGTCTTGTAGCTATTAAATATAATAGAATGCTAATAATGGATTTGTATAAACTCTGGCCCACTTCTGGTAATTCATCAGTCTTGCTAAGCTTGCAACATGTAACCATTGGTGTGATCACCAAAGAGCATTCCTCCATGCCAAACTTCTTCAATACTTCCTTGATACATTTTCCTTGTGGGATAAAAAATCGTTTGGGGGTTTTTGCAATCTACAATCCAAGGAAATAAGAAAGTTTCCCAAGCATAAACATCTCAAACTAGCCCTTCATATCAACTGAAAATTAACATATTAATGAATCTGAATCATTGGAAAAAATAATATCATAAACATAAACAACCACCACTATGAGCTTGCCATCTTTAGATTTAACATATAAATTTCTATCAGTTGCACATCTTTTGAATCCACACTTGAGCAGGTTCTGTCCAACTTGGAATACCAAACCCAAAGGGGATTTCTTGATACCATACAAGGCATTCTTAAGCTTGCAAACATAATCTAGTTTATCTTCCAACTGAAAACCATATGGTTGTTCTATGTAAACTTCTTCCTGTAATTCTCCATTTAGAAAGACATATTTGACATCCATTTGATAGATTTTGAACTTCTTGAAACAAGAAAATTCCAAAAGCATTCTAATTGTTTCTAATCTAGTAATAAGAGCAAAAGTTTCATCAAAATCCAAACCTTCAATTTGAGCACAACCTTTGCATACCAATCTTGCCTTGTTTCTCACCACTTCACCACAATCATTCAACTTATTCTTGAAGATCCATTTAGTGCCAATGACATTCTTGTTTGCTAGTTTAAGATTAAGCTCCCATGTGTGATTTTTCTCAATTTGGTTCAATTTAACATGTATAGCTTTTAACCATTTCATCTTGAATGGCTTGTGCAACATCCTTTGGTTCCTCCATGGACAACAGAACTACATGTGTTTGTGTGGGGGGATTAAGCCACTTCCTTATTGTTTGAACACTTGTTTTTAAAGCACAATAATCTGGTCAGCTGGGTAGTAATTTTTCACATACCTTGAAGGATCTTTGGCTTGAGGATTGGAGGACTCTTCATTGCTTTCTTATGAAATTAGCTCATGGTCCCCCTCATCATTTTTTACTGGTTCATTAGAGCTAGAATTTACTGCCTGTTTGACTTCAAGTTCAGCATATTCATGCATTCTGACATTAATATTGTTAGGGTCCTAGGGTATAGGGATCAAAGTGTCTTTACCTCTTTCTATTCATTTTGGCAGTTTGTATGTCAATTTATCCTATGAATCACTAATGTCATAGCCTAAAGGGTCATTGTCTAAGGTCATTGCAATTTTTACATGTCATAAAGGGGTCTTTAAATACAAAATTAAATTTGAGAGAGTCTAAAGTCCACGAGAGGGCCATAAGGTCATATTTCCAAATCTGTACTCATGTAGAGAAAAGGATTCATTAAGGGTTCAAGGGGTCATTTCATGGGGTCTCATTTATCACAAGTCAAAACCATGACAATCAGGTTCCATTATTTAAAGTTCTATGGGTCTATTAGTGGTGTCCATCATATCCCCATGTCACCATTCACAATTCATAATTCACCTTTAGGTACTTCTTCCATGCACCATTTACCACCATATACTCCCCTCATTCACATTTTATCATCATGTCACCCCTCAATTCACATCTCATCATCATGACATTACACCCTTAAATTCATAATTCATGTTACCATAACCCCCTTTACTCAAAGTTGACCTTCATGACAAAACAAGACATAGGGAGGTACAAAATTTCAAATATTTTGAAGCTTCCCTCATTCTCTCTCCATTTTTAGCCCGCACTCTGAGAGGTTTCGATAGTTTACAGAGTAAAAGGCTGAAAGAATAGCAGAGGGTTGAAGGAAGGTTGCAGGAAGGTCAAAGGGAAGGTTTTTTAAGGTGGAAGAAGGTTGTTGTGAAAATGCTGCGAAAAATCCAAGCCACACAGTCGTTGCGCAATTGCTACGTAACTAGTTCAAACTCTTTGCAGAGGTCGGCGTTAGCCTTCCACTTGTTTCGATCAAGCTTTCATGTTGTTAGAGGTAGGAAATATGCTCCCTAGCAATAAATTTTCTTAGAGAATAGATTAGGCATTGATTAGTAAATGACTGTGTGCGTTTGTTGCGCAAAAGCCTACATGTTGTTGGTCTGTCTTTGAGATATTTTGAAATGTTGAGCGTTTGTATGCATTGATATGTGTCTAGCATAGCTTATCAGTTAAATTTCTTATTAATTTGGCCTAATTTCCTTTTTATATGCCCACATTTATGATTTGGCATGTAAAAGGATTATCAAAGCATGAGATATTTCCAGAAACCCAAAGTCATTGAAAATTTGTGAAAACACTGTCAGATGGCTATGTTCATCATGTTGCCACCCCACTTCATCACGATGTCATTTATTTCATTGCACTTTCATTTAACCCCTTGTCCAGAAAATTGGTGTGTGCATGAGAGCATAGTTGAAAGGGTGTGTTGTAGTTTATATAATCAGATGGAAAGCCCAAGGAGAAATATGAAAGAAAATGGAGGAGAGGTAGTTCGTTTTGAGCCCAGAAGTTTATAGATGGTAAAATATTAACCCTGCAATCCGAGTAACATTCGAATAGAGAATATTCATAGCCTTTTATGAGAAAATTCAAACACATGGCCACCACTTTTAACTTGCCAGTTTGTTTTCCCTTAGTTTTAAAAGTGACAAGGTCAAGGTTAGAGATTTAGAATTTAAAGTTTCTAATGAAACCATTTCCTAGGCCACAAAGTTCCCCTTACATGGTGTAAGTTGGTTTAAAGGAATGGAGTTGGATGCCTCACATTATAAAGACTTTGTAAAACTTCAGTACAAATGAAAACATGGCCCTACATTCCCAAGAAACTACATGTTGAACCACTACAACCAGTTGTTGAAAGTGATATAGATGTATTTTACCTTTGAAGGCCACTTCAATAAATTGTACCAGTATCACATTAGGTTGATCATGCACTTCACTAGAAAAAGAAGACTAAACTTACCTTATTACGTGTTCAAAATCTTGGGCAAGATGGTAGAAAGAGTTTAGTCCAAGGGAGAAACACTTTTCCAACTTGTTCCACTTTGCACTAATCAAACTATTAGTTTTGAATGAGTTAGAGAAGAAGAAAATATCTTGGGATAGTTTCTTCTTGGCCTCAATTTTTTTGGCTCATGAAGACACTTCTCCTATGGAAGCATATGAAGAGGTACCTGAAGTTGAAGAGGCAGTTAACATGCCTAAAGCTGAAGAGACAGTTAAGAAATCAATGAGGGATAAGAGAGCAACAAGTAAATGGAAAGTTAAGATACAAGTAGCCTATGGCAAAGCAAAATTTATCCATAGACCAAGAACCAAATTTTCTACCAAAAAGTTAATTAAGGAGCCAAATTCTCAAAATACCATTGATCTACCAGAGGATATGCTAGAATAAGGTGTAGAGGGTGAGAAAGAAATTCAAATGGAATAAAAAATATCTGTTTACGGTGTTGGACCTACCAAAATGTTAAGGGGATCTCCGCGGTAAGAAGTCCCAATTAGACCTTAGACCGTTTGGTGTAGGAGTCCCATCAGTGGGTCGTAAGGTAATTCCTTGATCATGATGTCGCACAAAGGCAAGTAAGATAACTTTGTTAATAGCAAGTGTGTGACTGATGCATTAAGTAAAGGAAGGAGTATGAGAGGTTCCAACACTTCGAAGGGGGTAGGAAGGTGAAGGTGAGTTCCAGGTTGAAAGGGATCAGTCCCAACTCGGCTAGGAGCACACAACACAAAGGACATACACAACTTCTAGCAGACCACTCAACATGGATGAGGTAGTCACAACATACAAGGTAAGATAACACGAACAACACTCACGGATCAGTCTGAGACGAGTGTAATGGTTGATATAACAAGGTTCATGAGAAAGGTCTGTCTGGTGTTCGACAAAGCAGTCGACATGGACGGTGAAAACATTAACAACATATGCAACACATTAACAACAAGATTAATATAATTGCATACAAATCAGTTCATATACAAGTACGTAAGTTAAGAAACATATATCATTAAGGCAACCAGAACAATCCAACTACAATAAAAACATATGCATGAAAATGTGTTGGCTCTTATTATTAAATAAGTGTAAGTCACAATCATACAATACACCATGTAAACCTGCTAGCCCGATCAGTGGAATATTACAGCCACATCCGCCTGCTCCTCCAAAGAGATGTACTAGCTCCGTGCAGTGGAGAAGCCAAGGCTTGTTACAAAGCTGTCCAAGCCTTCTTCAAGATAGTCTTAGTAGAAGCTTGGCTTTCCAAAAGCCTATATAATGAGTTATGAGGCACTATTTATAGCAAAGGGTGGGGTGACCCTTGACATTCCCCTTTGTGACAGTTCAAATACCCTCATGACTCTTCACCTTCTCTATGACTATTACATCCAACTATTGACACTCAACTTACACTTGACATGACTCAACATTACAATGCACATGTACTCAAGTGAGACAACATTGCTTGAGAAAGCCTTGCAAGGCATCACTGACACTCAGTCCGCTATGGTGAGACCAACTCTTTGACATGCTTGTGATGGTGAAGCTGGTGAGCTGATGCCAAGCTTGGTCGTCTGTGATGGTGTGCATGTACCTCATGGTGGCATCTTACTAAAATGAACTCTTGCCTCCATTGAAACTGGTGCATTGGTTCGACCCCTTCATCCAACTCATCTGCTAACATGCGCATGGTCTTCTTGGGTATGGTTCAACCAGCAACACACTGATGCACAATGTCTGTGTTGACTTCAAGTGTGTGTTGGTGGTCATGTGCATCAACTTGTTGAAGTGCATGTCCAGCCCCAGTTGGACTTGCTTCTTTTCTTCACCTTGGTGAGTGTGTTGAATGGGTTGGATTGCATGCATGCACTCAATGACATGCATGTTGTTGGATCCCTTGCATGTGATCAATAACACTTATCACCATGTTTACTCTGTGTCAAATGCTGGGATGGATCCTTAACTTGTACTAGTGCAGTTTCATCCGTGAGTGCATGTTGCACCCACTATTGTTCCTATTCCTACTGCAACTCATTGGACTACCTGTGCAACTTCATGTTCTACTTGAGTTGTTGCTTCAGCACATGAAAATCCTTCTTTTTCCATATTCTACCTTCACGTGATATTCATGTCGTTCCATCACTTCATAGGTCGAGTTTCCAAAGTTGCCTTCATTATCAGTGGATCTTCTTGATCTTACAACTTTGCTCATCAACCTTCCTCTTGCATTTTCTGTGTTCACTTCACTCGGTATGCTGCCTTCAACTACTATTCATGATGTTGCTTGTTGTGATCATGCTACTTGATGTCCTCATCCACGAACAACTTGATGTCTTCGTGAGTAGGCAAGCTCATAGACACTTGATCGACTCCATCCCCAAGCGTGCTCTGAAGAGTGTCTTTGTCTATGCTCTCCTAGAAGCCATTGTACTAGAACTGCTGAGAGGCAGATGAACACCTACGATACCTAGAGACATGGAAACACTCATAGTAAGAAATCCGTCAGTCGAAAACCAAAATGAACATGAGAACTGACTTGCAACATACCTAGATGAATGATCATGAAGGTTGCTTAATTTCGGCAGGGAGATCGGGAGGCTGACTATCAAGACTGCACAAGGCATAGTCTGGGTTGCTGGGAGACTGCGCAATGCACAGTCCAGTCGGGTAGTTGGTTGTTGGGATTGCGAAGGACTACTGGCCCAAGGGCAGGTTTGTGCAAATTTATGTGCCAAGAAACCACTGATCTCCAAAAATGCGCAATTCAGTTCAGGAGGCCAGTGCTGGGCCAGAATGCGCAAATATGGAGAGAAAGGTGAGATTTCCTTCTCCAGATAGCCTTGGTGAAGGCAGAGACTGGGCCAAAGTTGGCCCGACTCACCGATAGGAAACTGAAAGCAAGTCGATGAAATGCATGGCAACACTAACTGATAGCAAAAGTGATAAGTAGTGCATGCAAAACATGAATGGAAGATTCAACAAACAAATCAACATGCATGTGGGTGAGGTCGTTCATCGGTTGGGAAAACGTCCATGCAAAACAGTTTCATGCATGCAACAACAGTGAGATAGAAACAAAAATTGAAACAGAGCTAGGAAAAGCTAGATAACATGTAAACGCCAGCAAGCGTTCAAAGAAATTAAGCAAACAACACTCACACAAGCGAATATATAAAAAATGACAGAAATGCAACACAAGGCATGGGAAGCGAGCTTACCCCAAAACAGCTGAGATGAATGTGCTGACTGGTCCTAGAGGTGATGTGGGATGTCAAAGCTTCAGGGTTGATGCGAGGAATGAGCTCTGCAGCGTTCGGTTGATGAGTTTTGATAACATTGAGGTTGTGACACACATGCGACAAATCTAGGGGGAGCGATACTTGGAGGGAGGTTTCTGAATTGTTCCTTCCATGTAACCTCCAACTACTAAACATAGATCCCCAAAATAAGGGATGCCTTTACATCCCGTCTTGGGAGAAACAACCCATGCATGCAAGTCTATTTTTCTTAGTCCCAAAGGGAACCAATTAACTCAGCTGCACATGCAAGAGACTGCTTGACTGCTGGAGAAAAATGTGTGTACTTGACTGTAAGCTAGGTTGACTACCCAAGGGGATTGTGGAATTTATGGGCCCAACAGCTAACTGCTGCCCATATTTGCGCAATTCCTGGGCTGAACAGCCTATTGATGGGAAAAATTGCACAAATCCTGCTGGGAGGGTTGGCTGGAAAGATTGTGCAATTCTGGAGCCCAGCAGGCTGTCAAAGGGAATTGCACAATTCTTGGGGGGAAGGATGGTTTCCCTCCAGAAATGCACAAATTTCACTGGGAAGCTACTCAGCCTGCGACTCGACCAAGTTTAGGTGAGCAACCTGTGAAGGGAAAAGATCAAACTGTGATCGACAGGCTACCTTTGAGCAAGAAAGACACTGAAGCTTAAGGACTTGATGAAGCAAGGCAAGTTGCTATGAAGGTTGGTAGGGAGGCTCCAAAACAGGCTAAGGAAAAATTTTGGAGGGTGGTTGTTGCCGCTACAACACTTGGTGACACACTAGTAGAACTCCAGCTCTCTGAATGGACCTTGTTCATGAAAAGCAAGTCTAACACCTCCTGAATTATTGTTCAACTCTCAGCTCGTCTTGGATTCACACTAGATTTATTGTAAGATGAGACACATTCCAAGCCAAGGCAACACAGTTGCTTGGATTGAGGTTGAGGGGTATATAAGTTCACAAGCAATATAGTTGTCAAAGTCTAAGTTTCATCTCTGGTGTTGCTCCACTGCTAGTAGACCCTGGACAGTACCTAGGTGGAGTCACATAGGAACACAAGCATGGCTTCAGTGCCAGTGAGCCTAGTTAGTACCCCGATGGAGTTACTTGCATCACCTCCCTGCATAGGAATCCTTTCTCTTCTTTCACCTTATTCATTTTTCATTTTGATTTTTTTTTTTACTTTTCATTTTCATTGTTCATAGCACTTATTCATTTCAAAGGCAGAAGAGGTATCCCGACTTGTTGAGAGCAGAGGAGGTTGTTCCAGAAGAGAAGTAGTTTATTTTATCTCTGTCGTGCTTTTTAAGATTCCCCCCTCACCTTACTCTACTTGACTGAGCTAACAAGGGTTAACCCAAAAGCAACTGACTAGAGCAAGTGACACTAGTTACCGCGCAAGAGTTGTGTTTTCACCAAGTTTCACTTTGAATGATATGTATTTTCCTTGGATGTATCATGGACTAAAAGTAACAAGATCATCAGACAGAGGCAAGATGATAGATAACCAAGTAGTCATAGTTGTACAAGCCCTCTTGTACTTTATCCAACTCGTTTCATGAGTCACACATGGTTTCATGCAAACTAACCTACGAATGAAACAAGTGAATGAACTAGCAATCAACAAAGAAAAGCAAGAGCAGAAGCAAAAATGAAAGAAAAGCAAGTAAACAAATAAGAAAGGAAACAAACAAGCAAAGAAAACATGTAAGCAAACACTACTCATACTCTTACATTAACGGTGCATGGGCCTGATCACGTGAAGTGATACTTCCAATGCAGCCACCAGCGCATTGGTAGACCCATGTTGTTGAAGGCTTGGTCTGCGAGTAACCCAGTTGTGCGGACCAACATAAAAGAAAGATATAACAACGAAGACAACCACACTTCATGTTTCAAAGTGCCCACGGGACATAAGTGAGTGCATGTGCATGACGGATAGTCCATGGACTTATCATGGTGTTGTGTGGCACTACGTGCAACTTTGAAGCACAAGCACACACTTGAGTGTGACATGCAAGCAAACGAAAGAAACAAAGATAACTTGCATCGTGCGCGAGTGCTTGCAATATAAGACTCCTCTAATGCATGAGCAATGGGATCATACATTTTGAGTGGAGGAAGTGTGATTTGAGTGTTATATTGATCTTGAGTGCATACAGATGAGTGATGAGGAGCCTTGAGTGTTTGAACAATTTCCTGATCGGAAGTGAAACCAACCTCAGGACAACGAGGGCCTGACATAATCATCATCTTGGGCTAAAGTGCCTCGACAGTCTGTGGGGTTTCGACTTCATTGACAGATGGATCTTGGTAGACCAATGGCTTAGATGGATTAAAAATGAGTGAATCAATGTCGTGATTGGATGACGAGGTGAAGAGATTACGACAACCAAGATCAGCAAATTTAGGATGTTGGTCGGCATCCTCATGATTTGATGAATCACATAGAGGGGTAGATGAGAAAGAAGGATGTTCACCCTCTGCGTTTTCGGAAAGAGTAGATGAAAAATCAAGTGGATTTTCAATGAATGATTGGTCCTCTCCGTTGTTGGATGATGGGCTAACATACGGTGTGTCCTGCGAAATATAAACAATGGGTGGATCCTTAGATGAAGACACACATGAAAAATCATGGATGGCAGGTTCACCAATGAAGTTAGGAAAGAACGAAGGGGGCTTAGATGAAAGGGAGTCATCCTTCACCGAGTGTTGATGCTCAAACTCCCACTCATACTCTTCATGAATGTCATCGCATGTTGGTTTTGCAACGCCAACTCCGTCAATGGGTTGTTCCTCATTGACAACAAGTGAAGATTCTGGAATGGACGAACACAAGACAACATCATCCTGAGAAACACCTGGGTGCGAAGACAGAGGTCGAAAAAAATAATGCATATGAGAACTTGAAGGACTCATAACCAAATATGCGCGAAAATTGTGTCAAGTGATGTTGGGAGGGTGTGAAGGTTGAACAGGTGTGTGAACATGATCCTCAACATTACAGAGCGATGGTGGAATTGTTGAATGAGAGGGAGGTGTACAGTCCATTGAGACAATGCCTGCTCCCACATGAGATTGCGCACTTCCATCAATGAAGAATGTTGAGTGAGGCTTGATATCAAACTTCCTCTTGGGATGGGCTGATTTCTTAAGGAAATAATCGAACCGGTCCTAAAGATAAGCAAACTTCATCTGGCTCTTCGGAGCTTGAAACTATAAGTCCCGGAAGTGCTGCCAAAAATCAATAATGGATTCATGCGAAGCCTCTGTTGCTATAACAGTTTCCGGTAAAGATGGTCTGGATCAAAATGATAGAACATGTCTTCAATATGATCACGGAAGTGCTCATATGAGTGCACGGTGTCAACCTGTAGGCTAAGCACCCAACAAAATGGAGACTCGCGAAGTGTGAATGCAAGCAACAGACTGGCTTGTTCATTAGTAAACTCATCTTCCTTATAAATAATGGAAAGAAAGTTGTGTAAGTGCTTAGGCTAGGCCACTTTGCCTTCACCATCATACATGTGAGTGGACAAGATATTGAAAATCTGCCCTGAGATGGAGACATCTTCATGATTTGAAAAACACCTCGGGGGAAGAAGAATGCAAGACTCCATGGAAGATATGCAAAGGTTCAAAACTGGATGAGAGGACATTTCTTGTCATTAGACCCTCCTTCTAGTGCTAGAAATGTTGACAGTGATAGACCCACCAACATGTCAAGGGGATCTCCCCGGTAAGAAGTCCCAATTAGACCTCAAACCGTTTGGTGTAGGAGTCCCAACAATGGGTCGTAAGGTAATTCCTTGACCGTGATGTCACACAGAGGAAAGTAAGATAACTCTGTCATTAGCAAGGGTGTAACTGATGCAATGAGTCAAGGAATGAGTATGAGAGGTTCCAACACTTCGAAGGGGGGAGGAAGGCAAAGGTGAGTTCCAGGTTGAAAGGGATCAACCCCAACTCGAATAGGAACACACAACACAAAGGACATGCAGAGCTTCCCATAAAGCAGTCGACACAAATGCGACAGTCACAACATACAAGGTATGATAACATGAATATCAGTCACGAATCAGGCTAAGATGAGTTGGACAGTTGATATAACAAGGTTCATGAGAAAGGTTTGTCTGGTGTCCAGCAAAGCAGTTGACACGGACGATGACAACATTAACAACATATGCAACACATTAACAACAAGATTCATATAATTTCATACAAATTAGTTCATATACAAGTATGTAAGTTAAACAACATATATCATTAAGGCAACCGGAACAGTCCAACTACAATAACAACATATGCATGAAAATGTGTTGGCTCTTATTATTAAAGAAGTGTAAGTCACAACTATACAATACACCATGTAAACCTACTAGCCCCATTAGTGGAACATTACAACCACATCTGCCTACTCCTCCAAAGAGATATACTAGCTCCGTGTAGTGGAGAAGCCAAGTTGCGTTACAATACTGTCCATGCCTTCTTTAAGATAGTCTTTGTAGAATCTTGGCTGACCAATAAGCCTTTACAATGAGTTATGAGAGACTATTTATAACAAAGGGTGGGGTGACCCTTGACATTCCCCTTTGTGACAGTTCAACTACCCTCATGACTCTTCACTTACTCTATGGCTGTTACATCCAACTGTTAACACTTAACTTACACTTGACATTACTCAACATTACAATGCACATGTATTCATGTGAGACAACAGGACTTGAGCAAGCCTTGAAAGACATCACTAACACTCGACTCGCTGTGGTGAGACCAACTCTTTGAAATGCTTGTGATGGTGAAGCTAGTCAGTTGATGCCAAGCTTGGTCGTCCGTGATGGTGTGCATGTACCTCATGGCGACATCTTGCTGAAGTAAACTCTTGCCTCCGTTGCAACAGGTGTGTTGGTTCGGCCCCTTCATCCAATTCGTCTGCTAACATGCGCATGGTCTTCTTGGATATGGTTGAACCAGCAACACACGGATGCATAATTTCGGTGCTAATCTTCAAGTGTGTGTTGGTGGTCATGCGCATCAACTTGCCAAAGTGCATGTTCAGCCCCAATTGGACTTGCTTCTTGTCTTCGCCTTGGTGAGTGTGTTGAATGGGTTGGATTGCATGCATGCGCTCAACGACATGCATGTTGTCGAATCCCTTGCATGCGATCAACAACACGGCTCACCATGTTTTCTCTGTGTTAGCTACTGGGATGGATCCTTAACTTGTACTGGCACAGTTTCATCTGTGAGTGTATGTTGCACCCACTACTGTTCATGTTCCCACCGCAACTCATTGGACTGTCTATCAAGCTTCATGTTCTTCCTGAGTTGTTGCTTCAGCACATGCAACTCCTTCTTTGTTCCATCTTCTGTTTTTGCGTGATCTTCAAGTAGCGTAGTCACTTCATAACCTAAGTCTCCAAAGTTTCTTTCATTATCAGTGGATCTGCTTGATCTTGCAACTTTGCTCCGCCTCTATGTTGTCAAAAACCTTCCTCTTATATTGTTAGGCCCCTATACTACTAGTGTAACCCCTTATTATTATTAGTACGAACCCCTTATTTTATTGTTGTACCCATGTAGTCCCCATATTGTTACTATTGTGCCCCATAGAAGCCCACTATTGTTATTATTGTGCCCTTACATTATTATTGTTATGTCGACTCTGATTACATTATGACCCCCTAGACTCCTATATATAGAAAGGAGGTATTTTCATTTGTATCATAGAAGAATTGTTCATTTGTGTAATGTAAAGGAGGTTGCCCCCTCGAAGAGGCTGAATTCTAAGGCATTGATCTATCTTTTTGTGAGTTGGTTTCATAACATTTGGTATCAGAGGTTTGAATTCTAGGGTTTTGTTGCTCCAAACAGGTCATAATATAATTAGAGCCAACATAACAATAACAATGTAAGGGCACAATAATAACGATAGTGGGCTTCTATGGGGCACATTAATAACAATATGGGGACTACATGGGTAAAACAATATAGTAAGGGGGTTATACTAATAACAATAAGGGGTTACACTAGTAGTATAGGGGCCTAACATATATTTGTTGAGTTCGCTTCATTCGATATGTTGCCTTTAGCTGTTGCTCATGATGTTGCTTGCTATAATGCTGCTATTCGATGTCCTCGTCCAGGAACAACTTGATGCCTTCATGAGCAGTCTAGCTCATAGACACTTGATTGACTGCATCCCCAAGTATGCTCTGAATAGTGTCTTCGTCTCTACTCTCCTGGAAGCCATTGTACATGTACTGCTAAGAGGCAGATGAACACCTGTGATACCTGGAGACATGGAAACACTCATAGCAAACAATATGTTAGTCGAAAACCAAAATGAACATGATAACTGACTTGCAACATACCTAGGTTAATGATCATGAAGGTTGTGCAATTTCGGCCGGGAGGTCGGGAGGCCGACTGTCAAGACTACACAAGGCATAGTCTGGGCTGCTGGGAGACTTACTGACTGTTGGAACTACGCAATGCACAGTCCAATCAAGCAGTTGGCTGCTGGGATTACGCAATGAGCAATCCTTGCTGGGAAGGACTCCTGGCCCATGGGCAAATTTGCACAATTTTGTTTGGCCAAGTAGCCACTTATCTCCAAAAATGTGCAATTTAGTCCAAGAGGCCAGTGCTAGGCTAGAATGCGCAAATCTGGAGAGGAAGGTGAGCTTTCCTTCTCTCGATTGCCCAATGCAGCCTTGGCGAAGGTAGAGACTAGGCCGAGGTTGGCCCAACACGCCGACGAGCAACTAAAAGAAAGTAAGTCGATGAAATGCATGGCGACACTAAGTGATAGCAAAAGTGATAAACAATGCATGCAAAACATGAATGGAAGATTCAACAAACAAATCAACAGGCATGTGGGTGAGATCGTTCGCCGGTTGGGAGAACGTCCGTGCAAAACAATTTCATGCATGCGACAACAGTGAGATAGAAATGAAAATTGAAACAGAGCTAGATCAAGCTAGAATACATGTAAACGACAATAGGCATTCAAAGAAATCAAGCAAAAATCACTCACACAAGCAAACACACAAAAAGTGACAAAAATGCAGCACAAGGCATGGGAAGTGAGCTTACCCAAAAAAAAACTGAGCTGAATGTGCTGACTGCTCCTAGATGTGATGTGGGATGTCAATGCTTCAAGGTTTATGTGAGGAATGAGCTCTGCAGTGTCCGATTCATGGGTTTTGATAACATCGATGTTGTGACGTGCATGCCACAAATATAGGTGAAGCGACACTTGGAGGGAGGTTTTTGAATACTTCCTTGCATGTAACCTCCAACTGATAAACATAGATCCCTGAAACAAGGGATGCCTTTGCATGTTGCCTTGGGTTAAACAACCCATGCATGCAAGTCTATTTTGCTCAGTCCCAGAGGTAACCGGTGAACTAGGCTGCACATGCAAGAGACTGCTTGGCTGCTGGAGAAAAATGTGCATTCCTGACTGTAAGTTGGGCTTACTGCCCAAGGGGATTACGCAATTTCTGGGCCCAGCAACTAACTGCTGAACAGATTTGCGCAAATCTAGGGATGAACAACCTATTAATGGGAAAAATTGCGCGAATCCTGCTGGGAGGTTTGGTTGGCAGGATTGCGCAATCCTGGAGCGCAGTAGGCTATCAGAGGGAATTTCTCAATTCCTGGAGGGAATGCTGGTTTCCCTCCAGAAATGTGAAAATTTTACTGGGAAGCTACTCAACCTGCAGCTGGACCAAGTTCGGGTGAGCAACCTGTGAAGGGAAAAGATCAAATTGTGATCGACAAGTTTCCTTTGAGCAAGAAAGACACTAAAGCTTGAGGACTTGACAAAGCAAGGCAAGATGCTGTGAAGGTTGGTAGGGAGGCTCCAAAATAGGCTAAGGAAAAATTTTGGAGGGTGGTTGTAGCCGCTACAACAAGACCTTAAAATTGCAGAGTTGAGGGACATCCTTGATAAAGCTCATCTTATGGTTTCCTATTTGCAGAAGGAGAACCAAGAGCTAAGGCACACAACAAAAGAAGCAACCTGACATAAGGAAAGTGAGTTATCAAGGAGGCCTCCTAGAACTATAGCGCAAGATAAAGGAAAACAAGTGACCTATTTAGAGGAGATAAGAGAACCTAGTGTGCGACTAAGGAAGTCCATGACAAGGTCAGTAGCCAAAGTGAAGGAGCAGATGAAAGAGACCCTTCCATTAAAAGAGAATCCAGAGTTTGATGAATGGAAGGAGTATCAGAGGCTATTTGAGGAGATTGAGGACTGCTAATAGAAATTTAATCAGATAACATAAAATAATGAAATTTACAAGAGGGACATCAATCATACCATCTTGGAAGCTAATGTTCAAGTTTCAGAAGCTCATGACACACTCAAGTGAGTTCAAGTAGTCTTAAAATGGAATCTTCCCTTACACAGATAGATAAAGAGCTATTACACAAGAAATCTAATTATGAGAAGAATATTAAGGCTGATGAAACAGAAACTGGCTAGGACTAGAAAACAACTCAAGAAAATCAAACAGTCACAGTCACCTAGCAATCTGGTCTTGGTAGCAAAGTCATCTAAAGAACCCATACCAACATCTAACAAAGAAACCAAACCATAATCTAGTAATGAAGCCAACCCAGCATCTAGCAAGAATAGGAGGAGGTAGCCTTGGAATCTTGATTGAGGTGGGTTTACTTATTTTTGAAATTACATGTTGCGTTCCATCTTGCTAAAAGTTAAAAATCTGAGTAGCCAAAGGCCTATTTTGCAATTACATAAGTTCATTTTTTGATGCATGCTAGGTATTATAAGGTGAATGTGATGGATGTATGGGCACTATAATGTTTTTTGGAGCGGGAAATGTCAAACAAGTTCAGAATTTGAATTTTGTTGCACAAGTGGTGATTAGTCATTAGACTTGCACACATGAAAGGAAGCATCTAGTGGGTCCTACACCAACACAACATCATATCCAACATACCCATCTGCTCGGTTTTATCCAGTATAGCTTGTAACCATGCTAAGTTAGAAACCAATTGCACCCTTCCACACAACTATATCAGTCAGGCCTATTTTTGCATATTGGTATTTTGGGACCTTCTAGAAGCATGTTAGTGATTGAATAAGTGTGGATAAGCTAGATTATGATTTTTGAGACCTGATGTTTCTAAATTTTTCTTTAAGTTTTAAATCATGATGTTTCTAAGGTGGGATAGTCTTGATCTTCTTTGTAGATACATTGTATCTAGTCTTTTTAGTTTCCATGCAGTGAATTCGACCACCTAGTGGTAATTTCGAATTCCTTATTGTATTTAAGGAGGACAAGACATGAAAAAGGGTTATATTGGGTCTAAAGTGTGAGAGGCTAAGTCTATTTTGTATGCATGTATTGTTTTTCCAAATGAATAGAAGAAGGTGAATGTTATTTGGATAGGGATACTTGTGTCATGCTTATTGGTTTGTTTTCCCTTTGTGAATCATATGTATTTTCTTTTTAGATCTATTTATAAAATATAGTTTCATATTATATAAGTTATCCATGCTCATCTTGAAAGAAGTTTTATTTTAGAATTCATGCATTTGTTCTGTTTAATTTTAGTTGATCATATGTGTTACTTTTCTTCTATGTAAAATCTGAATTCATTTGTGGCTTAATGCTCAATTTGTCACCTTTTCTCCCACCCCACTCATCTTTCCACTCCAATGAAATTTGATTAATTGCCATTAAGTCTTCCCATCTTTCCCTTGTTTCAAATTGCATTATATCCCTTATTCATTTGGATCTGTAACTCTAATCCAAAGTAGTTCTTTCCCTCTGCAACCACCTTCAAAAAACAAACCAAAATTCATTTTTTTATCATCGTAGCCAGCCTAAAACCCAGATCCTATCGATCCCCTGGGTGACTGGTAGCATGAGACAATGAGAGAGCCCTCTCCAAGGCTAAGGGGGATGGACTGTAGCGTACAAGAGGTTTGTGGCTACCCATGTGATCCCTTTTTTTCAGCCTAGAGGTCAATTACAGGGTGCTAAAAAATTCAATCAACAATCCTATTTGTGTTATTATTATAACATCTATAGCCCTTGTTGTTATGAGAATATCCAAGAAAAATACCTTCATTGACCCTTGCATTAAACTTACCAAGCTTGTCATCATTCCTCTTGATGTAACACTTGCTACCAAAAACTATAAAATGCTTGACTATTACAGGTAGGCCATACCAAAGCTCATAGGAAGTTTTGTCACTATTTGGTTTGAAATGAACCTTATTAAGTATAACTACTATTGTGTGAATGGATTTAGCCCAAAATTGTTTTTGAACTTTCCTTTCATCCATCATCGCTCTAGCTAACTATTGTACATATTTGTTTTCTCTCTCTGCTACACCATTCTATCATGGAGTCTCTATTATAATGAACTGCCTCTTGAAGTCATGCTTCTTGCAATATTCATCAAACTCTTTTGAAGTAAACTAACCTCCATTATCATACCTTATGCTCTTGATTTTACAACGAGTTTCATTTTCAGCCATAGCTTTGAAATCTTTGAACTTCTCAAAAGCTTCAGATTTCTCTCTAAGGAAAGAAACCCACATTATCCTACTAAAATCATCAATTATAAGTATGAAATACAATTTACCTATGGGTGTTTGTGTCATTGATGGTACATACAAGTCCATGTGTACTAGTTGCAATGGCTTTGATGACGAGATCTCCTTAGACTTGAATGGTACTTGAGTTTTCTTACCCAATTGACAAGAATTGAAAATCGTATTCTATGGTTTTGAAAGCCTGGGTAAATCATTGACAATATTCTTCTTGCTCAGTTTGACAGTCTCATCAAAATTCAGATATTAAAGTCTCCTATACCATACCCAACTCTCATCAATATTTGACAAGAAACACCTCTCTGTTTTCTTTTTCAAGACATAAACATTACTATATGTTCCCACAACTTCAGTCACTATTTCACCTTTGCCTGCAAACTTGATTTGACAATTTTTAGCCTTAAAAATCACATCATATCCTTGATCACACATCTAAGACATGCTAAGAAAATTATGTTTCAACCCATAAACATATAAGACATTCTTGGATTTTCCTCTACCATTTGACAAACTTATAATTCCTTTACCAACAATCTTACCAGGTGCATTGTTACCAAAGGTTACATTACCTTTTTCAATTGGTTTCCATGTCAAGAACTTGATTCTATCTCCTAACACGTGTTTGGAAAAACCACTAACCACATACCAATTACTACCTTCATTATAGCATACAAAACAATATGAAATTTCTTTGTCTTTTCCTTTTCTTTCCTAACCTTGGGCTCTTGATTAATTTGCTCGATAACTGGTTCAAACCTCTTATCCTTAAGTCTGCAATCAACTGCTCTATGTCCAAAATTTTGACATTTAAAACATTGAATCAGATTGTTCAAGGGAGAAAAATAATTGTTGTACCTTGGTTTTGTTATTCCTCTGTCTAATTTGTCGATTTCTTATTCTTGCTCTAAGTTTCTTGTAGGATAAATTCACTTTGCAATTTGCTACTATATGGCCATAATTAGTGTAGGTGAAACAATAAACTGGAAATATACCAACATGCCTATAAAATTGTCTTATGTTAATTGGCTGGGTTGGTTTTTATGTGTTTTGATTTCCCTTTCTAGCAATGTTCTTTTTTTGTGCAAAATTTCTCCATTTATTATCATGCTACTGATCATTCCTTGACTAGTTATTGGGTTGCATGATGTCTTTTTCCTACTACGTAGTCAATCCTTTTGTTTCAAGTACAAAGGTGATTGAGTTTTTTCCTTTTAATTATGTTGTTGCACTAGATTCAACCTCAAATCCAAGACCAGTTTGATCTTTGGAGACTCTCTGTGCTTCCAAAATCTCATTTAAATTTCTAGTCCCCTTTCAAAACTTCTAACTTAGCTACTAATTTAAAGATTCTTGAATCTTCTTACCTCCTTCAATTTACAGGAGCAATGGTTCAACAACTTCAACTTTTTTTTGACCAACAACTCCTTTTTGATTTTATTTTTCTTTCTCAACGTTTCAATTTCTTCAAGTGCACTTACCAACTCTCCTTCTAGATCCACTTCAACATCTTCTTCATCAGAATTAATGGCTTCAACTTGCATATTATATATATCCATAAGCATGAATTCTTTTGGACTTTCATCATTTTTGTCCTCATCTAAGGATTGACTAACTTCATTTTCAAAGGAGCTGGCTTCTTGGATATAGACACTCCTCTTCTTAGCCTTCTTTCTTTTCTTTTGAATTTTTCTAGATTTTTAAAGCCACTTTGAAGCATAGTGATCAACTTTGCCACAATTAATGCACTTAAAAGGTAACTTACCTTTATATTTACCCGAGCCTCTCTTGAGATTCCTCACAAACTTGACTTCTTCTTCATTTGATTCACAACATGAATCATCATGCTCTTCCTTGGGAAGGTTGATTCTTTTGTTGTAGGCTTGCCATTTGAAATTATCATCTCATAAGTAGTGAGTGTGCCAAGTAGTTGATCTAGAGTGAGAGTGTTTAGATTGGTCATCCCTTCAATGGATGATACCTTGGGATTAAATCTCTCAAGAAGAGATCTCAACACCTTTTGAACTACTACAAATTGTTCTAATTTCTCATCAAGACATCTTATGGTGTTCACAACCTCATCAACTCTAAAAAGTACTTTGCAATATCTTCATCGTCATACATCTTTAAAGAATTGAATCACATTATGAAACCTTGAAGTTTAGCTTGCTTTACCTTGATATCACCTTCATGCAGCTACTCATCTTGTCCTGGATAGCTTTGGCAGAAGTGAAAACCATTACTTCAACATGTTCTAATTTAGGAAGACCAATAAGCAGGGCATTCATGGATTTAACATTGCATGTGAACTCCATATTTTGATCTTTTGTAGTCACTGCTGGAGCCTTTTGATATTCTACTTCTACAACATCCCATACATCAACTCTAAGTGAGTGAATATAAGTCTTCATCCTTACATTCCAAAATACATAGTTTGTTCCATTGAACATAGGTGTCCTATTGGTAAATACTCTTTCCTAGTTTTCCATGGTCCTTGGTCTTTCTTCCAATTGTTAAATTGATATGAAGTAACCTTGGCTCTGATACAAATTGTTAGAAACCAGGAAAATGTTGAGATGAGGGTGAATCAATATTGTAGGAATTTTGTACTTTCTTTTACTTGTGTAAGGATGATAAGGCACCATAAAATGCTTCAACAATTAATTCATATGAGCATGAAAAGAAATAATATAAGTAACACAAAGGAAAACGCAAATTCTTCATTTTTTTTTCAATTCCTTCACAAGGCAATCTACAACTTGCTATTACAAAATTCTCTGGCTACAACTAGCAGGAAGCTACTACTTCCTGATTTATTAGCTACAATTGATATGATCTCCAACCCCTGAGAATTTACTAGCAACTATTGGAAGGAGTGACAACCCCCGATTTGCAAGCTACAACTTGCTTGGCCTCAATGATTCATCTTTCATCTATTTTCACACTAGAACCATGAATACCAAATCTTTTTTCAAAATAAAATAGTTTGTCCACCATCACCTTCCGCAATCTTTGATTCTTGATAAACTTGCCATTCACACTAGCAAGCTCAATTCAACCCAAATCACACACTTCTACAACACTCTTGCTAAATTCCTCAATCAATTCCCCTTATAAAGAAATTTGATGCTAAATTAGGCTTTTTTTCTTTTCAGTTTACTTGCACTTAAATCCTTGCATGAATTTATTATTTTCAACTTTTTTCAAGTTTGAACTAAGTCTTCTTGATGTTATCTCTAAGTTATCATTCACTAATCACCTATTTATGCAAGAAAAATTGAGCTTAACTACCAATTTTTTCTATTCTAGCACTTTACAGGTTTTAGCTGAGCTTTTCTATTGTTAGCGGGCTCTAACTTTGGCTTAATTTCCAATTCCGCCTCTTAATATGTCAATGATGTCGAATTTTCCTTTTAAGCCCCTGTGTGCTTATGTAATCACCCTTTTTTCCCACAAGACTACAGGTTGTGACCGTGGCTTGCAACCTTTGAGGGCTTAGCCATAACCTCTATGCTCTTTTAAAACCTTATGGGGTCTACCTTATGGGATTACGTGTCACATGGAGTCGCCTTCCACCTTCTCATTGATTTCCATTGCCAACTATTCATGCTAACATGTCCCACCCTAGTCACCCCATCATTCTCCTCTAAGAATTTTAGTTTCCTTCTGGGATCGACCTTTAAGGACGATGTGTTAGGTGGGTCTACCTGTTGCACTTGTGAGCCATTAAGCATCTACTTGAGCTGAGGTGGCTCTGACAGTTGCCACGCAGCCTACTACTTGGTCATCTGATAACTCCTCACATGCATTTCTCAATGCATTCTGAGATCAAGCCTATGGGATGACATCATGCTCATGTCATTTCCACCATGTGGTGCCATCGAAGTGGTGACATGCGTCACCTAGAAATGGCCCACTATGGTACCTGAAAACACCGAATCTACTTGCCATATGTCCTCTGCTCTATAGTGCAACATCACTTGTCTTGATGTCATCTCGACCAACTAATTTTTTCCATGCGTCCACCTAGAGGAGAGAGAAAAAGGGTCTCGGTACTTTGTTTTTCATCAATTTCCTTCGTTAATTTTTATGAAGGTATCGACTTATTATGCTACTGCCACATTGCCCAACCATCTTTGCACATCCCACCTTAGGTTGTTTGTAATTTTGAGAGGGGGGTTGCGTAATCAACCTACACTATCAATCTAGCGATTGGTGGTTTGGGAAAACGCCCATTGTGCCACTCCCCTATGCGTTAATAGTCAGCACATTAGGCCCCGTGCAATTTCTTCGATGCTTTGCTGGAGACTCATGGCCCTTGATCCGCTATTGGACATGGTCATTGTTTGATGGTCACCTCCGCCAACTATTCCACTACATGCTCCTCCAACTCTGGAATTGCACCAAAATATGGCTACTCCAAAGCACCTCCACTAAATTAACTCTACAACCTTTGACTTAGGGGGCCCTTCCTTTGATTGGCCATAACTTTTTATCCATAAGGCCATTCACAAACTTCCACATACCACTGGAAATCTCTTTTTGAGCTCTTTCCATCGAAGTGGGTTCCATATGTAGTGGAGATGATATGCTATCCAAGACTTGACCTCAAAGTCTCTGCACCATTTTCATGTTGATCTACATTCTTCTTGCTACCTTATCCTCATCACCTTTGTCATCATCATTGACACCTTTTCCATCATTTCCCATCTTTTTCCATCAATGACAACACAATTCTAACACCTCTTTCCTTTTTGTGAAATAACCATCATACACTTTACAATTTAATACACCACGCGGCTAACTTACTTGTTTATCTTGAAAGTACATTTGTTTCTCTTGTGTCATTATTGTAATCAAGGAAAATCATTGAGAATATGGTACCTAGGCCTATATCCTAGATGGGGATCCTGCTCCAAACAATGTTAGGTATAATTGGGAATTCATATTGGGGAGACCCCTTGAATGTTGGTGACATCCAACATAGTCATCAGTTATGGCACGAGAAGGAGGGTAGCTTTTTTATGGTTGACATTTCACCACATTCACATAAAGGACCTTCTGTGCAAGGTAGTAATTTTCCGAGTCCAAATCCAACTCATGTATTTGAGAAAGGAGAGTCCCCTCATCAAGGTTCAGAGTGTGCATAAGAAGATACTTACAATCAACTATGTCAGATTCGACCTATTGCTTGTTGGTTTGCTAGAGCTCTTACGTTACTTCATGTTGCATTTGTTCTTCCTCATAAGCCATCAAAGAAATAAACCAACCATTGTGGAGTCTTAGTTATTCAGTGGATGAATTGGTCGTTGCAACCCTCAAGGATTTAAATGTTTCACTTGAAGGTTCAATTCATTAAGGAGACCTCCCACCACCTATTGGGGAAGATATGGAAGGAGATGAGGAGGATTTTCATTTTTCTGACGAAGAAAAACTGAGAGATAACGAACAACCATATAACGATGAGAATTTGAATGGTGGAGGAGAAGATTATTTGGAATCAAAGTGTGAGTAGGAGTAGGAGAATCAAGACATGATCAAAGACCAATTGGATTGGATGGCTCATGGGCCTCTTGCTCTTTTAAGAAATCTTCATTGCTTGCTAAAAAACCTGAAAAATATGCTACAAAGTACAATCCTAATAAGAACGGAAAGGACGAAGAACATATTGATGACTTCTACATGCATCTAGAGTTGTTAGAGGTACGTCTTTGATGATGTTTCTTGTAGATTGTTTCTATATACTCTAGAAGGTGTATCATCAATTTGGTACCATAGCCTTCCACCCAATTCAATCCATAATTGGAGGGAGTTCAAACAATTATTCTTAGAAAAGTTTGCTGATGATAAAACTTCAACCATGTTACTTAAATATATCAGAAACATCAAGGTGGGGGACAAGGAAAAGATTAAAGATTTTAATCAAATATTTGCACATATTTTAAACAAGTTCCCCGTTGATGTGCAACCACATGATTCGATCACTAAATATTATTATAACATTGCCTTGCCTACTAATATTTTTTTTTTGTTAAGTGTGATGCAAAAGAAACTCTGGCTCTTAATTTTGGAGAAGAAATTTCCAATGAAAAGACTTAAGGTATATTGGAGTCATTGTTGATCTGGAAGATTCTAATGACTCCAAAGGCACTAGTAAAAAGTCCCAAGACTCTTCTGCTAAAACTAAAGAGAAAGATCCTTTTGACATGGATAGGTTGATTAAATCCTTGAAGTTGTTAACAAATGACGTATCAAAACTCAAGAGGAAGTCAAGTGAAGATTCTACTAATAAAAAGTCTTTTAAGTCATTTTTTGAGAGGAACATCAATCAACCGACTAAGTCTGAACATATTTCTAATGTTGTATTTAACGTTGAGAACTTGGGCATGGATAACTATTATACTTTCCATCAAGAAGAAAATTTAGAAAAAACATCCTGCAATGGAAACATAACATGAATGTTGTGGTTGCCAATGTTATTGAAAGTTTTTCAGTTGAAGAGCATTCATAGCAGACTGAAGAGATTGAAGAACCAACCTCGACAGAGGAAAACACAAGTGTTGATGATTTGGTTTTCACTTTTGATCTTATCTTGAATAATGAACGACAAGGTGTTTACGATCCCCTAGTGAATGATGCTCCTCCTTAACAACCTTCTAAGAAATATAACTTGAGGAGCAAAGGACTAGTGTCTGAGGAAATCAATTGTTAAGAAAGATCTTACCTCCTAGTAATCCTGCTTGGAACACTCAAAATAAATATGAAAGTGCACATTTGTAGAAGAATACTTCCGGAAACAATAATAACAAGTCCGTCACTCCATGGGCATTGAAAAACGTTACACCACCTACCACTTCATCCAAGCACTTGTATTTTAGCCTCCATTATGTAGGATGACTACTGCTTCTCAAGCCTCGTCGAGTAAGTCTCCTACTATTCTCAAATCGGTTGTTAATGCAACTAATGTAAATTTTAGATCTACTTGCACCCCTTTTCTTTTAAATTTTGAGATTTTTATTTATAATGTCCATAATTTCCTCGTTGATTCTAGTGCCATTGCGAATGTCATGCCGTTATCTATTTCCAAGAAAATCAATGTTAAATGGGAAAAGACTGATGCCATAATCATACAGTTGGATAGATCTTTAGTGCAAACAATTGGTGAGGTTAGCAATGTTATAATTTGTTTATCATCAAATCATAGAGTTCACCAATATATTGATATTGTTATTGTGGACCTTGCTGAAGCTTATGGCTTTTTTTTAAGTAGAGATTGGTATAAAAAGTTGCAAGGATACTTTGCTACAGACTAGTCGCATTTGTGGCTTCCTTATAAGGGAAAGAATAACCATATATGAATTCAAAGTGAATCTTTCATGAAGCATATTATCATGATGCTTTAAGCTCTTAATGAGCCTATTAGCTATCCTCAAGTGATTTTTAGGAATTTCTTTTTAGAGGTTGATCATAGATGTTATCTTGCACGTTCATCCCCTGTACTACCAGATACATAGTTGGAACTCCTTCCTTGCAATCCAACTAGTGAAAATGACTTTTGTAATATAGATGTAAATAATACTATTGTAGGAACTAACCTTTGTTGAAAATGGCAACAAGAAATGCTAAAATAGAAATGCTATAAAGAGCATTGCTATAAATAGCATTTCAGGTACTAGTGTTGGATATAGCAACAAGGAATGATAAAATAGAAATGCTATAAATAGCATTTCAAGTACTAGTGTTGGATATAGAAATAAGGAATGATAAAATAGAAATGCTAAAAATAGCATTTCGGGATAAATTCCAATTTTAGTTAGTCCCTGAACTAAAATTGAGAATTAAAATTCGAATTTGATCTTAGCAACTGTTTGTAAAATAATTAATTAATTCATCTTGAGTTAATTAATTGTAGAAAATCAAACATGAAGTCTATGTGAAGACATGCAACAGTTTCTCCTTTGATTGAGGAACTTATCCCTTGATTAAAGGAAATCAGGATGAGTTGTACTTTGAGTTGTAATTAATTAGCTATGTTAACTGAGTTAAGTCTAGTTAGATTAATTCCAACAGTTTGTGGAACTGATTGTGAGTTCATTTATTTAAATGCATGCATGCATGTAACTGCTGCACTTCAAATAACTGGATATTTTCTCATAAATAACTCATGCATGTCAGTTCAGTCAGAGACCCAATTGAGATCAGAGGAAGGGACAATGTAATATCAGTTGGAGGATTGTTCCTATATAGGAAACTCATCCATGCAGAAGGAATCATCTCCTTTAGGATTGCACAATTATTTCAAAGTTTAATGAGTTGTGTGAGAGGTGAATTCACACAGGTGGCAACATTGGACCCTAGGAGAAATTGCACAAGGAAATAGGAGGCTTGGAGGGCAGAGGAGAAGGTTTGTGAGAAGCCTTTGACTGTCTATGAGCAGTAGAGGGATTGTACTGAGAGCTAGATAGCTTGTGAGCTAAAGCTTTGTGTAATCCAGGCATATTTCCACTTGTATGATAATACAAAGATAAAGGTTTTTAGCTGAGGCTTTCCCTAGAGTATTCTTTTGTGTTCATGTGTGATTGATTTCTCATTCTATGATAATTGTGTTCTATTTGATCTTGCTCATAATCGAATAAGCTTCCGCAAGTTTGTTTGTAGAAGTAGATCAAGTATTGTGCTTTTGTATATTGCATTATTAGTTGATTTACAGTGAGAATTTCTACATGGTATTGGAGAAAAGGTGATCAAAGCGAAGAACAATATACAAATAATGGAGAAGTTTGAAGGTTCAAGTTCCTAATTATAGAATTTGAACTCTTATCACATCTCAAATTTCACCATTAGCGTTCAATGGTTTAAGACTCGAGTATGCCCTTGATGGCAGCTCGAATTATATAGCCTAGAAGGATCGCATGGAAGCAATATTAGAGGACAACGGTTTGAAGGACTTCATTGATCAAGAAGTCCCCAAGCCAGCAGCAGCTAATGATACAAAATTGGTGGAATGGAAGAAATGTGTGTCTAGAGCGAGGAGAATCCTCCTGGAGGGAGTTCGAGACCACATTGTCTCGAGCCTCCATGGGAAGGAGACACCATTTTCAATGTGGAAAACATTGAAAGATCAATATCAAAATAGCAACGATTAGAGGAAGGTGGCACTAAAAGACAAGCTTCGGAAAATCAAGTGTGAAAAGGGCGACAGAGTCTCTACATATCTGAACAAGTTGACCACCTACAGGGATAAGCTTGGAAGTGTAGGGATCACGATAGTTGATGATGACATGGTGAATCTTGCTCTCCTTGGTATTCCTAAGAGATGGCATAGCTACCAAGACTCGGTAAATGGAAGAGAGAAACTTCCAGATTGGGAACGACTTTGGTCGGATCCGATGCAGGAGGAGATAAGAAGAAGCACCAGAGACGGATCTTCATCAAATCAAGATGATGAAGAAAATCTAGCCTTAATGAGTAAGGTGAGGAAATGGAAAGGGAAGGCGTCCCATCCCAAATCCAGTTCTTCCCATGGTGGGAAGAAGTTTGACAAATCGAAAGTGCGATGCTTTCATTGTCATGAGGTGGGCCATTATGCTACGAATTGTCCACAAAAGAAATCCAAGAAGGGATCATCGAAGGGATCAGATGGTGAGGCACTGGCCTCATAGTTCAAATTGGATTTCTCTCTCATCGCATGCATGTTTTCATCCATGGTGGGATGTGTTTGGTTTCTTGACAGTGGAGCTTCATTCCACATGACCGACGATAAGAGTTTGTTCAGTACCTTGGAGGAGAAATATCTCCAGATACTCATAGAGATGGATAATGATGAAAAATATAGAGTCTCAAGAGTAGGCATAGTTGTTTTTCAGAGGGAACATGGAGCTCGCATTACCTTGATAGATGTGAAGTATGTGTCAGGACTGAGGAAAAACTTGGTATCAATCGCAATGTTGGAAGACAAAGGCTATGATGTAGTCTTCAATAAGGGAAAGGTTTTCCTTAGACACGTCACCACGAGATAGGTGAAGCCAATCGGTTCACGAGTTAGGAATCTGTATGGTCTTGAGGTTCAAGATGCGTGCAAAGCCTTGAGGAGCAAGGCAACTGATGGAGACTTGGTGGTTGAGAGGGAGAGTACATTACCTCTCAACATGCAGTGCTAGAAGAAGTCTCATACAATTGTGGAGGAGCCACAATTGGTGAAGCAACTTCAAGAGGTTGTGGAGCAACCACAACTAGAGAAGCCGAGAGGAGATCGAGAGGAGGCATCACTCATGCAAAGACCTCCAGTAGGGGGAATTTCAATCCAAGTGGGCAGAGGGATCACATGCATCCATACCTCCAGGTCGAAGGTGGGGCGATGTGGAGTGACAGTCCCAAGAAGGCTGGAATAGGAGCAGGATCATTGAGGTACCCAACCTCTTTGATTAGACCTTTCTACGGGAGCCCCGACGAGGAGTAGCAGGACTAGATGAGTGGGTAGAGACAGATGTGGATGGAGTGGCAGAGGAAGCTTCAGCATCAGAGGATGCTTCTAGCCCAACAAGGAGGTCAGTTGGGAGATCAGTTACTTACTTCTCAGTAACTGAGTTGCAGTGCAGCAGTGGGCAGCACGATGTAACATGATGAGAGGAGGTGCAGTGCGGATGCAGTGCTAGGAGATAGGACCAGCAGCAACACGGATGCAGCAGCAGGAATCAGTGTGATTGATGCAGTCAGAGATAAAAGTGACACAGGGTAGAGCAGTCAGATACTGAAGAGCACAAAGATGTAGAGTTTTTAGTTGACAGAGGCAATAATAGTCAGAGACTTTGATGACAGAGGCATCATTTCGCTTTAGGTTGAATGTTTTTTTGTTTCTAGAGTTGCTAGAGCAACAACACTAGGGAGAAGTGTTGCATGCAGAAATTCCAAAGGTTCAGGATCGGGTTCGAGTTGAATGCCTTTCTTGTTGAGAGGGAGTGTAGAAAATGGAAACAAGAAATGTTAAAAATAGAAATGTTATAAATAGCATTTCAGGTACCAGTGTTGGATGTAGCAACAAGTAATGATAAAATAGAAATGCTAAAAATAGCATTGCTATAAATAGCGTTTCGGGATAGATTCCAATTTTAGTTAGTCTCTGAACTAAATTGAGAAATAAAATTCGAATTTTCTCTTAGCAGCTGTTTGTAAAATAATTAATTAATTCATCTTGAGTTAATTAGTTGTAGAAAATCAAACATGAAGTCTATGTGAAGACATGCAACAGTTTCTCCTCTGATTGAGGAACTTATCCCTTGATTAAAGGAGATCAGGATGAGTTGTACTTTGAGTTGTAATTAGTTAGCTCTGTTAACTGAGTTAAGTCCAATTAGATTGGTTCCAACAGTTTGTGGAACTGATTGTGAGTTCAGTTAGTTAAATGCATGCATGCATGTAACTGCTGCACTTCAGATAACTGAATATTCTCTCATAAATAACTCATGCATGTCAGTTCAGTCAGAGACCCAGTTGAGATCAGAGGAAGGTATAATGTACTATAAGTTAGAGGATTTTTCCTATATAGGAAACTCATCCATGCAGAAGGAATCATCTCCTTCAGGATTGGGCAGTTATTGCAGAGTTTAGTGAGTTGTGTGACAGGTGAATTCACACAGGTGGCAGCATTGGACCCCAGGAGGAATTGCACAAGGAAATAGGAGGCTTGGAGGGTAGAGGAGAAGGTTTATGAGAAGCCTTTGACTGTCTATGAGTAGCAGAGGGATTGTACTGAGATCTAGATAGTTTGTGAGCTAAAGCTTTGTGTAATCCAGACATATTTCCACTTATATGATAATACAAAGATCAAGTTTTTTAGTTGAGGCTTTCCCTAGATTATTCTTATGTGTTCATGTGTTATTGATTTCTCATTCTCTATTATATATGTTCTATTTGATCTTGCTCATAATTGATTAAGCTCCCGCAAGTTTGTTTATAGAAGTAGATCAAGTATTTTGCTTTAGTATATTGCATTATCAGGTGATCTATAGTGGGAATTTCTACAACCTTGTTGGTCCTAACATTTGGACTCTATTTTTTGATGGTTCAAAAATAGAGGAGGGTTCTGGGGCTATTTGTATTTTGATAGGCCCAGGAAACAACAAGTGTATGATCTCTGGTCGATTGGGATTTTAGTGCAGGAATAACATTGTCGAATATAGAGCACTTATACTGGGATTAAAGAAAGTCGTAAACCTTGAGGTGGAAGTGTTGAAGGTAATTTGTGACTCATAGATCATCGTACGACAAGTACAAAATACTATTCATTGTGTGTCACCTAATCTAAAAAACCACCAACAAGAGGTATGGTGTCTTATTTCTTTTTTTCAAGCTTTTAATATGAATTATGTTCCTAGAGTTCATAACACAACCATAGAAACATTAGCTTACACTGATACTAAGTTGTCACCCCTTAGAGATGGTTTTTCAATTGAGATTATCTATAAGCCATCTATGCCCGTTAATGTTACTAATTTTCATGTTTTCAATGATGACCAACAGATACTGGACTTTATGGCTAATGCTATTGTGTTTAAAGATGCGATGACAGATGAAGATGAGCTCGAAAAGGCTTTATAGGAATCACCTCGGGCTAAAGGGAACCACATGCCCAAGGGTGTGGTATCTCTAAAGAAGCTTTATGACTTGCATAACCACTTTAAGGGACTAACCAATGATAAGACCCATAGTTCTACACTTTCACATGAACAAGTAAATCTGGGTACTAGAGAGGATCCGAAATATGTGAATCTCAATACATGTTGTTCTTCTCAAGAGCGGCAATATTTTATTCATCTTTTCAACAAAAGTTAAGAAAAGTTCATCCTACGCTTGAACCCATTATTCAGAAAGAACTAAGGAAATTGTTGTATGCTCATATCATATTCAAAATTTGTCATTCTACATGGGTTTCAAATTTGGTTCCTATCATAAATAATTATGGAGATATATGCTTATGTGTTGATTTTCATAACCTGAACCAAGCTTCAGATAAAGATAATTATCCCATGCCATCATGGAGCAAATACTCCTAGCAGTGTGTGGGTCAGAGATGTTCTCACTATTAGATGTCTTTTCAGGATACAATCGAGTTCTAGTAGCGGAACTTGACAGATTAAAAACTACTTCCGGACTAAATGGGGTAAATTTGTGTTTCGGCACTCATCAATGCTAGTGCTACTTTTAAGTGGGATATGGACATCGTGTTCCGTGGTTTGATTAGACAGAGTATGGTCATGTACTTGGATGATGTTACAATTTTTTTGAAGAATAGATCTAATCACTTTCATCATCTAAGGGAAATTTTTGAGCGATGTCAGAAATATGTTATATCTTTAAATCCTAAGAAGAGCATATTCAAAGTGTTCAAGGGCAACCTCTTGGGTCACATTATAGCCAAGAGTGGAATTAAAGTGGACCCAAAATGGGTCAAGGCTATTACTCAGATTCCCTTTTTGGTGAATAAGAAATCCATGCAATCTTTCTTGGGGAAAATTAACTTCCTCCAGAAGTTCATCTCAAATTATGCACAGATTGTTAAGCCATTACAAGAGACCATTAAGAAGGATATAGCCCACAAGTGGGACCAAAGGGAGAAATATGTCTTTGCTTGAATTAAGCAAGTGATTACTCATGCCCCAACATTGTATAGTCTATATTTTGGCAAAGATTTCTTAGTATATACTTTTGCTTCTGACACATCTCTTGCAGCCATTCTTTCCCAGAAGGATAATCAAGGAAATGAGCAGCCATTCTTTCCCAGAAGGATAATCAAGGAAATGAGCAGCCCATATCAAGAAAATTCATGTTATCATCTTTGTACCTCACCCAACAGTTAGATCACTCTCCATACAACAAGAGTATGGCGAGAGAAGGGAGAATTAGATGACAAGGATTCAAGAGTATGATTTAGAATTCAAGCTAATTTATATGATAAAAGGCCATGGTCTATGTTGGCTTGCAACATAAGCAATCAATTCACCAGAGGATGATTCTTTTGGATGGGATCAATAGATCGAAATGTACAATGTTGAATGAGTCACCCCTACAAATGCAACCACATCTTGGTACACTGACATACGACAATATCTAGATCAGGGCACCTTTCCCTCACACTTATTAGTGAAAAAAAGAGGGATATTTGACTTAAAGTTCCATCTTATCAACTTGTGCATGGTGTGCTTTTATGAAACCATCATAATGGTGTTCTACTCAAATTCTTGAAAGCATAAGATTCATAAAGGGTGTTGAAAAACCTTTATGATATGCCAATTGGTGGGTACTACACAGGAGACACTACTGCTCGTAAAGTCATGCAAGTTTCTTATTATTGGCCCACATTATTCAAGGATGCACACACCTATGCCCATAAGTTTTCTGTATGTCAAAAATGTGTTGGTCAAGATAAGAAGTCAGACACCCCATTGCAACCCATTGTCATTGAAGAGCCTTTTGAGAAATGGGGATTGGATGTTGTTTGTGAAATCTTTCCACATTCATTAAATTACACCAACATATCCTAACTTCCACAAATTATTTTACTCGGTGGGTTGAAGCAGTTCAGTTGAAATAAGTGAATGAGTAGGAAGTCATCCACTTCCTTAAGCAGAACATCATCACCAGGTTTGGTGTTCCTACGTCACTTATTTTTGATAATGCAATGCATTTTTCATCGCTCAAGCTTTATGATTTTGCATTAGAGAATGATATTTTTTTTAAAGAACTCATCTAATTACTACCCTTAGGGAAATGATTTAGATAAATTTATAAATAATAATTTGATTTGAATCATCAAGAAAACTGTTTACTTTGAGAAAATGAATTAGCTTAATGCATTGATGAATGCTTTGAGTGCTAACTGTGTCACACCAAAACTCTCTCTGAAGACTTCCCCTTACTTCCTAGTATACGAAAAAGAAGTTATCCTTCCTTCGAGCATATTCATCCTGTCCCTTCATCTCTCTCAAGAATCCCAAGGTAAACCATGTCTTATTGTTTAGAGTAGTATACATACCCTTCTTAAGATACAAGAAAAAAAGGAAAAAAGAAAAATATATATATATATTTTTTTATGTGTATCAAAGCCATATCAAGCACTCATTTGACAAAAAATATATGGGGAACACGAAATTCAGTGTGGGAGACCTAGCATTGAAATGGGATAAAGCCCATGAAGAGAAAGGTAAACACACCAAATTTCAATTTGTGTGGATCGAACCCTTTGTTTTGCATGATAAGCTTGGCCTATTGTCTTCAATCCGTGGATGGGAAGATGGATTCTCTTCTTGTTAATGTCCAAGATATGAAGCATTGTTTTCAATAGTAGCCTAGGGTTGTGTTCTTGCCTATGTAAATATTATTTTCCTTGTCTGTTTTGTTTGTTTTGTTTAGTTCATGTCATATCTTGTCCTTTTTTTGGTCATATAATATAAATACAACCTTGTGTGAAAGTGTTCTGATGTAGAGAAAGTTTTGAAGGGCTCTATGACATCCATCACCAATAGGCTAACTTTCATTCCCTATTCTTTGCTTGGATATGATACCTTTAAGGCCAATGATGTTTGAATGGAAAATATGATCCATTCATATGGAAAACTTAAGTGGAACCATCTTGCTGATATCTATCTTAGGATTTTCATTCTTGGACTTGGTATTATAAATGAATGGTGTTTTTCTTACCAATCCAATCAAGTAGAGAAGGGGAAGGAGAAAACTAAAGACGAGAATACTAATTACAGAGGTATATAATGATCTCTGAAGGAACAACCTCTCTTGCTCTTGATAACTTGTGATCCCTCTTCCACCCTAGTTATATACACGTGATAAAATTCCAATTAACATATTGAAAATAAATAAATCGTGAAACAAGAGAAAGACTTCCTGCGCAGAGAGGTGAAGTAAGCAACTTCGTTGGGGTACTGAACAAGCTCGCTGGAAGCGAAGCAATGCTTGTGTTCTTGTAGTGACTCTACTGGGGTATAGAACAAGCATGCTAGCAGCAGAGCAACACCATAGATGAAACTAAAAATTTTATCATTTTAAACTTGTGAATATATACTATCCTTCTCTTGGATCGAAACAATTGTGATATGGTAAATTTTTTTTTTTTTTTTGGCTGAGAAAGAGAATAAGAGAGACTACACCTATAACTAGGATAAATGGGGAAGTTGAGGTAATCCACACAAGTAATCAATACTTCCTCAAAGACTAGAACCTGTGCATAAATTTAGATCTAAACAAAGAAGCTGGGGTTCTTCAAGTGAGTCTCCAAGTGTTGTCACTGCTACAACACCCTCCATATTTTGGCCTATATTCAAATTTTGGAGCCTCCAATTCATCATGTAAGCTGCCGTTTCTAGTTGTTAATGTTATCCCATGCTTTCTTCCTAAGTTTCAAAGTTCCCTTTTGAAGGATTTCCAAGTGCCATATTTTGTTAAGGGAAGTGTCGCTTTTTGTGAAAGGGAGTTATCGCGGAATTTTAAGAGGCAACTCTGATGCTCTCTCTTGTACTAATGGATTCTATTTATCATAGGGATATGAATTGGACTCATTTTCAAAGTACTGTGCACTTTCTTGTTGCAATCAGCACTTGTGTTGCAAAGTGTATCTTAAGTGTCGCACATGGAGGTAAGTGTCATTTTGGTGTCATTTCAATGGATGCATATGGATTTTGGATGTTAAAGTTTCATTATCATGTGTTTGGTCATCTGTGAGTGTGTGATCATGTTCAAGACTTGTACATGTTTCGGTCTCACCCTTTTGTCTTATTGATCCCATACTTAGTCAATTTTTGAAGTGTTATTGTCTTCGCAACTTTCTTGATCAACTACCCATCCTCTTGCCTTCTTGAATTGCACATTGTGTAGTCACAAGCCCCATCCAACCATAGTTTCTTCCTAGAACTGCGTACTGTGCAGTCACTGCCTATAATAATTATGCATTGTGCAATCTCAGTGTCCAATCCTTGCCTCTTGCACTTTCTCACTGCACAATATTTTCCGAGTCAGGCTTCCACTGCGCACTATGCATTCTCATTCAACAATCATGCCCTGTTTCAGTCCTTGAATTACTCAATTACACAATCAATGGATCCTCTTCCTTCGAGGGCTACGGACTACACAATCATAGTGAGCAAGCCTGCCTCACTGCATCCATGACTACCTCAGCTGTGCAATCATGCCTTCCTGTCCCTCAGTCACTGTGTATTGTGCAGTTACAAAGCCTAGACTCTCACCTCTGTTTCTTGCTCCTATGCACTGCGCAATCCTTGGGCCTTCCCCTCAACCCTGCCCAATGTCCCAACTCAGTCAAAATGTTGCATGAGAAAAAAAATAGTCTAGGAGATTTTAGGATTGATGTCATCTTGTCATAAGTGAATTCCATTTGTAGGTGTTATTATCTTAACATGACATGATGATGCTAAAGGAGGACACTAAAGAGATGCTATAAGAAGACACTTGTGAAGTTGTAGGTACAAAGAGATCAACAAGCAAAGAAACAAAGGGACACTAAACACATATTTCATTAAATTTGGAATAAAATAATGGATTCAGAATTTCAAAATAACTAAAAAATTCAATTCTAGTAATGTCCTTGTAATAAAAAAATTCCATTTTTAATTAAATATGTGTTACTAGATTGTGGCAAAAGAATGAAGACCAAGATCACATTAAAGACTCCATATCATCCCAGCCTTTTAGAGGACAAAGATGAAGCACATGCAAGATCTGTCATGAATATGTGAAGATAACAATAAGAAGGGAAGCTTGGCCTTAACACACCACAATGAAGTTCCTTGTCATCATCACAAAATCATGGCCTCTCTAAGTGTCATCATAAGAGTCATATGTGTCATGTATTTTGCCACATCATTTGTGGAAATGTAATAGTGTATTTTGATAAAAGAGAAAATGTAAAGTGTGTGGAAGCCCAAGGGTCACACATATAATGTGAAAATTCATGTAGAAGTTCAAAGGTCTCATAGGAATTTGAAAAGTTACATGGAAGCTCATGAGTCATGAGGGGAGCTCAATAGTCATAAGGGAGGTGGAAAGTTACCTCATTTGTTATATGTACACCCTCATATCTCAAACAAAGGACTTTTCACCTTGGCTTCTCAAGCTAAGCATAGGAGAAAAGATTAGTATTTTGAGAAGCAAATGGTGGCTAAATGTTCCACTTTTGGAACACGTGTCGTATCATTGTAGTGGTGTATCTTGGGACTTTCACTTAATTCAAAGCTCTTTGAGACGACACACTTTCATGCATATGTCGTGATAATTGTAAGGCTATTCTTTCATTATTTGTGGTGTATGTTTATGTTTCTACATGCTAATGAAATGAACTATTACATTTACTTAAGTATGCATCTTTAAATCGTGTGTCTTATGCTATTTTCATGATCATAGTTTCTTTGTGAACTATTTCGCAAGATAACTAATGACTCTTTCAGATTTATGCATGTCTTTATTAGGATAGTGCTATTACTTTTCTTTTAAAGACTTACTTCCTCTTCCCTTTTTGTGAAAGAATGATCATAAACTTTGTAATTGAATTTATCACAAGGCTAACTTACTAGTTTATCTCAAAAGTACACACATTTCTATTGTGTCATTATTGCAACCAACACAAATCATTAAGAATATGGTAGTTGGGCCTATATCCCAGATGGGGTTCCTACTCCAAACAATGTGAGGTCTAATGGGGGCTTCATATCAGGGAGACTCCCTATTTGTTGGTAGCATCCAGCACCATCTACACAACCCTAGAGGACATGAACTTCACTTCTTCTTGTAAGTACTCAAACATCGTAACAAATTGGTAAAAGCAAGAAACGAGTATATAAGGATCAGTTGAGGGGATGTTAACCATCAGGGTAGATAACACATTACTTGTCTTGTTATTACTTTGCGAGCTATACTTTGTACTAGTGTGCATGCTACTTCTAGAGTATTGAGAAGGTAATATGGAAAAGGCGGGGGGGGGGGAGGGGGCGAAGAGGGGTTTGAAGGTGTCAAAGGAATGGAATGACATAGAGAAGAGGGGCGTTTCAAGAGGAGGGGGAGGGAAAATTATGAGTAGAGGGTGATGGCAGAGGGAGGCGTGGAGACAAAAAAGAAGAGGAAGGAGGAGTAGAAGTGTCATGCAACCAACTTACCAAAAAGAAGAAAATATAGATCAATGACTTCAAAATTAGCCTCTTTGAGGGGGCAACCTCCTTTACATTACACAAATGAAGAATTCTTGGATGATTCAAATGACAAAACCTCCTTTCTATATATAGGAGTCTAAGGGGTCACAATATAATAAAATTCCACATAACAATAATAATAGAAGGGCACAACAATAACAATAGTGGACTTCTATGGGGCACAATAATAAAAATATAGGTACAACAGGGCCACAACAATTACAATAAGGGCTACAATAACAATAGTAATGGGGAAATCACTGGTATTATAGGGACTTAACATGCCCCTCTCCTTCAAAAAGGTGTTGTGCTCAATGCTTGCGTAGTTATGGATGCTTTTGTATAAAATTCTCATCCTCCCATGTTGAATCTTCAGTGGGTAAGTTCTTCCACTTGATGAGATACTTTGAAATTGATCGATTTCGTAGCTGTCTAATTCTTGTTTCTGTGACTCCTTCAGGTTCCAATATGATTTTTCCTTCCCCATCAAGTTCTGGCAATATTGTTTGAATTGGGAGCTTGTTACCTATAACCTTCTTTAAGCATGAAACATGGAAAACTGAGTGCACTTGAAAAACTGTAGGAAGATCCAATTTGTATTCCATAGTACTAATCTTAGCTTTTGTTACTTTTTGTGAGAGTGAAAATTGTTGCACTTGGTCTCATAATTTTGATATATCATGTTGCATTTCTTCCTCTTCTTCATGAGTCATTGTAGAGATTTAAAGTTGCTTACTGGGTGTTTCCATTTTGTTTCTTCAGGGCATCAATTAATGATAATTATGCCTCATTATGCCCTTTGAATCACTTCAAACTATTTTTTCAAACCAAACTTACCTTTTTTTGCTTTGTAGGAGCTCGATATTGAATCTATTGTATCACTATAATTTCAGATCTCCAAAGTCTGAAATTATGTCTTGTGGTAGCCCTCAGAGTCCTATCTAACGCCACCAGTTTGATCAATATTGGATTATTCAAGAAAGAGTTATGCCACCTCTCCCACGATGACCTGATTATAGACTAGTTTAGTAGAGCGTACTTGTACGATCTTCCATGTGTTATTGTTTCGATATTCAGACCTGAAAACGATACACAGAAGACTACAATCTGTCCTATTTCTTCAACTTCTTACGAAATTCCAATCCAATTCCCAGAGAGAAAGTTATGATGATTTTCCTAAGGTCACTTGTTTGGGATGTAATTCGGGAGCATGCAAACAACCTACATTCCTTGGATCATATCTCTGAAAATATAGTGCAAAATGATCTAAAATTTGAACTTGAGGTTCACTAAGATTTTGTCTCAAATGAGTTTTAATTTCAACTTATGAAACATTGTAGAAAAAAAGTTATAGAGAAAATTAGACGATGACTTGTTTGGAGCGGAGAAACCCTAGAATCTAAAGCTCTAATACCAAATGTTATGCGACTAGCTCACAAAATAAAAGAAAATATAGATCAACGAATTCAAAATCATCCTCTTTGAGGGGGAAACCTCCTTTACATTACACAAATGAGCAATCCTTGGATGATTCAAATGACAAAACCTCATTTCTATATATAGGAGTTTAAGGGGTCACAATATAATCAAAGCTGACATAACAATAATAATATAAGTGCACACCAATAACAATAGTGGATTTTTATGGGGCACAATAATAACAATATGGGGACAATAGGGGCACAACAATAACAATAAGGGCTACAATGGCAATAGTAATGGGGGAATCACTAGTATTATAGGGACCTAACAAGAAGACGGAAAGGTGGGTGTGGAAGATGGGAGGGTCATAGGAAACACATTATTTGAGCCAGGTGTAAGTCACAATAAACAAAGATGGGTTGGGTTCAAGTTGGGCTAGGGTTGGATGGACCAGGTCATAAGCATAAAAGTTTATTGCAAGTAGAGAATGTTGTGGCAACTCGAGAGTGTAAGGGCACAAGGGCAGTGACTCTATCTAGTTGACAACACGAGGGTATGGCTGCACTTGAACGAGATTTATGCTGTAGTGGCTTGAGAATACAAGGGCACAATTTCTTGCCACATAATCGACTATGAAATAGTCTTTGCTCTAGTTGAGAGCGCTAGTGCACGAGGGTAGCAATTGGGGTTGAGTTGGCTTGAGGTTGATCGACTTCGGACAAGAGGAGACTACAACAAGCAGATTATGGCACAAAAATAAGTTGGAGTAAAGGTAATTCAGTTGTCAGGACAATCATCTCTCGCTATTAACCGATAATGCAAACAAAGTCATTATCCTTAATAAATGAAAACCACCCCATGGAATAACTCACTAGTGATCTGTAAGGAGGCAAGCTTTCACTCCTCCAAAATGCTTGTGAGTCTTGGGTCGATTTCCTTATATCACATAGAGACAAACTCTTAACCAAACAAAATGAATTTAAAGACATACTCCTGGTCCTTAAATTTGTCATTCATATATACATTACATTATTAATAAATATTAAAAATAATTTAAAAATATAAATATAAAATATTAACAAATAATTATACATTTAATTTTATATTTCTAAATTTTCCTCGTGAAACCCATTTTAATCCATTATATTTACAGCCAACCTTTTGCGTTGATGGTTCAATCCATTCTAATTCCTGAACTGTCTTGAGGCCGTATGGACAACTTCCAAGGCTCCTCGGTAAGTAAAAGTCGATTTAAATGCTCTTTATATTTCAAATGATCGTGCACTCTTTTGTTCTTGGGATGATGGTCGAGCGTGCGAGAATTCAATGTGAAACGAGCCAGAAACATGGCATATGTGGTGGCTCAAAGGCTCTGTTCCCGTCAATTTCGGCAAGCACTAATGAAAGGATACACTTATGAGTGAGAGCTATAGTATTCTTAACGCAGAGCAGAAATTGAAGTGAGAGTATTCTTAAAGCAGTAGAGAAATTGAATCCAAAACCATGCCTGTACTTACTAGGCTTCAGAAGCAGGTGATTACATCCATTTGAAAAAAGAATTTGAATGCATAAATTTTGGGGAGTGGTTTAATTTTTAGTATACTTATCATAGAAATGACAGTGCAGACCAGAGAACAGAATAATGAGAGACGTTTTGAGGAGGCACTGAAGATTCTTCTTCCTATGGGCTTTGACAAGGAGCTCATCATGAGAACCATTAAAGATCTTCTTGAAGTAATTTCTTGGACTTTGGGTGTTTGAGGTGTGGGTTTGTATGAAAAGACTGATGAATTTGTGCTTGGATGTAATGAACAGGTATATGGGGACGAGCTGGGTTGGAATTTTATCCAAGAAGACTCCTACAAAGTCGTTATTGAAAGGATTTTGGACGGAGAGAACAGTGATTCTCACAGGGTTAGTATTAGTTCCATGCACCTAAGATATTCTATGTTTTACTTTTTTCGTTGCAAGTATACATTTCTTTCATGTGCAATTTCTGTTCAAACAAGTGATGCGTGTTGTGAGTTTACTGCAGTATTGGATTTTCTAACAAAATATTGCTTTAAAGCACAACTAACTACCATATCGCTTGAAATCATGTCATACCTTTCTTTATGGAATAGTGAAATGCTTGTCAGTTTTTTGTGTATGAAATTTATCTTTTTGAATTTGGAACAAACGTAATGTATATTTCAATGATGCATAAACTAGAATGCTTCACTCAATCATACATTTTTCTGGGAAAATTATAAGACCTTGCTCACTCTCCTTCCCTGTGGAAGGGAGGAGAGAGAGCTTGTCTGCTATGGTTTCAACTTCATTAGAGTCATTATCTTTTCTAAACATTTCTATCCCATTTTATATTTCAACAATGCAAACAACAATAGAGGATGCATCATATAATCAAGCATTTTTCTGGGCAAATTATAAGGTCATGCTCACTCCCTTTCCTGTGGAAGGAATGAGAGGTAGCTTGTTTGCTTTGGTTTCAACTTCAAGAAAGTCAATATTTTTTCTAAACTTGACCACAGACTGCATTGCTAACTCAGGTCTGAACATAGCGAATTCCCCACTTGAAACAATGGATTTTCTCCATAGAACTTCGCTTGGCAACACCTTCCCGATAAAATGGAAATGCTGGTTAATCTTATAGTATCCAGTATGATTCTTTCTGTTCTCTAATAATCTAATTATCCTCAAACATAGCCTCCTGCAGATTGGCATATTGGTCAAAGCAAGTAATGATTATAGCCTCTAGCTAGGTTCAAATCTTGCTGGTGACATGCTAGTACTTATGCTCATGTTTGTGGACATGCAGGGGGCAGTGGGCAAGTCCTAATGACTTTGGTGGAAAAGATACCCTATTCCTAAATGTGCTTCTGCAGATGCAACAATGGTTGGGGGCAGTGGCAAGTCCATACCCCATTCCTAGATGTGCAGATGCAACAATGGTTGGGGGCAGTGGCAAGTCCTAATGACTTTGGTGGAAATATACCCCATTCCTAAATGTGCTTCTGCATATGCAACAGTGGTTGGGGGCAGTGGCAAGTCCTAATGACTTTGGTGGGGGCAGTGGCAAGTCCTATTGACTTTGGTGGAAAGATACCCCATTCATAAATGTGCTTCTGCAGATGCAACCGTGGTTGGGGGCAGTGGCAAGTCCTGATGACTTTGGTGGAAAAGATAGCCCTACTCCCAAGCCGCTTAGTCTAAGAGTGACCAAATTGAATTGTGCTAATGGATCCCCGTAATACTAGATCTAGGTGTGTTAACCTCAATAATGATAAGAGAAATCTTGTCAAACAAATCCCTTCCACCCGAGTGGAGCAATGGACAGAGTGATATTCTTCTACAACCTACTTGCCAGAGTATCTGGCCAAATAAGAAGACCATGTTCATTGCTATTCCCGAAACAAGTAAGGAGAATGAGCTTGTCTGCTTTGGCTCCAAGAGAGTCAATATTTTTTCTGAACATTCCCATCCAACTACAAACTGCACTTAGATTTGAACATCGTGATTTCCCCAGATGAAACAACGAATTTCTTTCTCAATTGCATGTGTTCAGCAACACCTTCGCTGTAAAATGAAATGCCTATTAATCTTATGGTATCAAGTTTGGCTCTTATTGCATGTCTAATAATCCAGTTATCTTCAAATACAATCCCCTTCCACTAGCTGGAAGAATGGACAGAAAGTGATATTCTACTACAACTCACTTGTCAGGATATTGCCATTTTTTCATTTATCGTCCTAATTCTTTTTTTTTTTTTTCCCTATGAGCAAACAAATGGCTGCACTAAAATTTGAACTTGGAATTTGTTGCATTTTTTCTTTCTACGTTGTACTACTATTTTTTGCCATTAAATTTATATTTGAAATAGGTTATAATGTCCATCTTTGTATATAGCACAGGAGAAAGTTTGAGCAAAGATTGTTTAAAGCTAGTCTTTGGCAGGATCTCCCACAAATAACAACAATTATGTGGATTTTAGACCTCTGTGGCTTATTTCTTTTGATTTAATTACCGGAGAATCCACAGTATGAACACTTTCTTGCCAATGTTTCGAATCCCAACCGGGATCCATCTTCAGGACCAAATGAATCCCGGTTGGAATTCGAAAAGTTGGCAAGAAAATGTTCATACTGTGGATTCTCCGGTAATTAAATCAAAACAATTATGTGCTTCCCTTATCTTCAAGAAATTAAAATAGAACAGCTTTGCAGGTAGTGAGACCAAGCATAATAGAATTGGGACGTTCTGTAAGAAACTAACTCTAATGACAACCTACGTTTACGTATCACAACTGACATGAATGATATTGCTTGCAACATGTGGTTGTTTTCTATTTTGACCCAAGTAACTATGCAAAATTGTTTAAACTATTTGATACGTGCCAGCAATAAAGAGATCCTAGCAGGACGAATAACATTACTTCTTTACTTTGTTTGAACCTTTTGCAGATATCTTTTATAAGTTCCATCGCAAAAAGGGAATATGTAGAAACCTAGTTATCTTTCCCAGGAGTTTCTCAGCAAAACATGATTTGGTCATTGCTGGGGATCTACTTCACCTCCCACCAAGAATTGCTTTTCCAAACCACTTACCACGACAACAGTAACAAACCTTTAGGCAATTCAAAGCTGTCTTTATATATTCTTTTTGTGTTGAGAGGCACATTCTACAATTAGCTTGGGGAGATAAATTACTAGTCAACATTGCCCTTTTACATATAGAAAAATATATAAATTACTAGTTAACATTTCTTTTTTACATATAAGAAAATATTTGATCATAATAATAATAATAAAAAAGAAGAAGTTAGATTCATATTAATAGGTGAAATCAGTTAAACCTTTTCCCAGGTTTTTACACCATCAAAAAAGTTTTCACCTTGAGGAATTGATCCTTCTTGTTGCTTTATATATATGCTGGTGTTAATGCAAGGAGCAAATTGGAGTTGTGTGCAAAGTGGCTATTAAAAACCTGACTTTCAGGCAAGACAATCCATGCACATATATTCCAACAACATCCAAATAGTAGCTAAGAGCATTTGCAGCAGTAGCATAATGACAGGGAGAAATTGGGCAACCTTGCCTTACATATTTTGAAAAGTTCTATAACTATAGAGGTTTGCCTATTTATTACAATTCTTATTGGAGCATTGGTAAAGAATAAACTTATCATCTTTCGAATTTGTTGCCAATCCAGCCATATTAGGACGTGTCTAATGATTGCTACCCAATTATAATCCAAGCGTCATGAAAATCTACCTTGAAGAACAAGACTCTCTACCTTGGGAGTCTACACTCTACCCTAGGTCCCCCAAGATAGAATTATGTTGTTTGGGACATATTAATCCACAGAAACATATTGTTTGTGATATATCGATAATCAATCCTTAAAAAATCCAGTTTTTCCTAGCCTTACTATCTTGGCAACTATTGAGGATGTCTTAGTGGGTATGTCTTTATAGATAGAGCTTCGTCCCTAATCTTGTTGGAATTTTTGAGAAATAGGATTCATTTCTGCACCTCTATCTTATCTTTGTTGCTATATTGACCAGTTAGGAATAAGCCTGATTTACCCGACATGCTTTTTCTCTCAATAACCCTTTTCTAAAGACTTTAATGTGCTGTTTTCAGCGATCATGCAGGGTGTATCCCATGTTTCTTGTAGAATCCAATTGGAAGGTTTGCTTTAGTCAATGTCTCCCTCCCAAGGTCTTCTAAAGTAATCTCGAATATTTTATAGATACAAAGACTTTGAAATAGGTTTTTTTTTTTTATACTTGGTACTTCTGAACTGATGTGGTAGGTTCTAGATTACATGTATGGAATAAACAGTTAGTTTTTAGGCACTTGTGTGCGCTACTACTACTTTTTATTTGTCTTGGATTTCTCCCTTTTTGTTGTCTCTTGGTTTGGAGAACAGGGCAGAAGAATCTTTAGGCTCTATCTGTTTTTCTATAATAACTACTTTATATCAGAGATATTAGATCACCTGTAGGTTTCTATGCAAGTCAGCTTGGAGGATTACACAACCAGGGGGTTTTCCTCTAACTTTTATAGCCTGAGAAACTTCTCTTTCCCTTTTTCAATGAAGAGAATGCATCTTCTACTACATTCTCATTCTATGAAGTTTCAAAATCCATAGGAGAGTTACAGGCAAACGGAACACCCTCTCACAACATTGGAAAGAAACACCATAATATCAGCCTGAACCCCAATTTTTAATGAGTCCAGATTTTCGTAAAGATAATCTAGTACTTTATGGGTAGCCAACTCAGCACTGAAAGAGGGACTTTCCCCTCGTTATAGAATTGGGGGTGTGTGGAGTCATTATTCAAGGTGGCTCCACTATTTCTTTTCGAAATGAAAGGTAAGGCATTCAACTTCTAAATGAAGTTTGAACAACTAAAACATAGCATTGACTGCGTGAGGGAAGAGTCTTCCACCTTTATGTATTGATAATACTCAGTGTGCTATCTTTAACACTTTGAAATCAGTTTCAGCCTCTTACTAATGAATCACAAAATTTATCTTCCATATCTAAGGTTTCCCTCGGAAGAAAAGAGTGTTGCAACACTTACCATTCAGACTGAGGATCATGTATCGTTTTGGATTTAGCTTCAGTTTATACCTCCAGCTATCTAAAAGTGCACGTGAACTTAAGCCATCTCATCTGCAAATATGCTTGAAGATATTTAATCAATAATCAGTAATTTTCCTATAGAAAGATCATTTTTTCAAGATGAAAATACTTATTATTATGAAATGTCAAGATCTCAACTTTAAAGTAAATTTTCATATCAAATAATTAAAACTTGAAATATTGCACCTTCATCTGCAAATATGCTTGAAGAAATTTAATCAATAATCAATGATTTTCCTATAGAAAGATCATTTTTTCAAGATAAAAATACTTATTATTATTATCAAATGTCAAGATCTCAACTTTAAAGTAAATTTTCATATCAAATAATTAAAACTTGAAATATTGCACCTTCTCCACGAGGATCTTCTCAAGTCTCGAAAATCCAAAATTATCACTAGGGATGAGTCTACCTTTCAAGGGATGGTAGAAGAGCAAGGTATCCATGAAGAGAGTCCACAATAGGATCTAGAAGTTTATTTTTATCCTTGTTAGCATATGGAGCAAATCAAGGATTTATGGACCACATTTGATGAAGAGAAGACATTAGAGTCACAGATTGAAGAATTTAATGCATGCTTATTAGTGGATCCTTTAAGGCATGAGAATGAAAGAGAGATAGGGAGACAAAAGCCACATTGAAACTTGTTTCCAAGCAGTCATCAGGCCACAATACCATTCCATTGTTCAACCTTTTTTGGCACCAAATATATATGAGCAGCTAGCCTCTCATACCCCAATATTCATTAAGGTACATTTTTTAGATTTGTATATGAGGTTAACTGAGATTTTGTTTCACAAGTGGATGCATTGGAAATACTCCTACACTTGAAGGAGATTTTCTTTTCCAGATAGCATAGGCTAGTGTAGAGGAATAAAAAGAATAAATAAAATAGTAAAGAGGCAAAAAACAAGTCTAAATTGTGAAAACTAGGACTCTAGCATAGTTAGACATGAACTTTGCTTGAAAACCAGGATTCTGGAAGTTAAAGTTCACAATAAATTTTTCATATTAATGTTGATCCAGTCTTTCATAAATAGTTCTTCAAATGTTTTTGGTTCAATACTCACATTGGATGATGTGGGATTCCCTAGGACCCTCCTTCCAGCTAATGTTGTCTCGTTGACCTCAACACCTTATTTGGGATTAAAACTATGCCAAGAACATCTATCATATGGACATATTGTACATGATGGGTTTTATATGAAGATTGTATGGTTTTAAGGTACTAATAGCAACTTTGTTCTTTGGATTGTTAAAATAAACAAGGGAATTTATTCCAAAAGAGGAAGTCCTCTATTCTTGTAGCATAATTCAATGAGTTTTGTCTCAAATTATTCAATACACTTCCTCATTATAGAACTTGAGGCAATAAATCTTGTCATGTTACATCCTTGTTTCGTTCCGTCATTCCTGTTGCAGTTAACTTTTCTTGTAACGTTTTTTCTTTAAGCAACATTCTTTGCAAAAGGTTTCTCCCACTGAATATGCAAAACTATAAAATAAGGAATTTGTGAAACACTAGGAGTACCAAGAGGAAATAGAGAGCATAGGTAGAATCCTATGTCAGACGAGGTAAAATAGGGCTTGAGTTGATCTGAGGCCCACTTTGTAGGATTCTCTTAGCAAACCATAGGGTAAGGATGGTGTCTCCTATTGTAAAGGACTTTGAGAGCATATCAACACATTGTTTATGAATATAGCTAGCATGATAAAAAAACACTACTCTACTCTTTTCAATCTGTTCTTATGGGGCATATACCTTATACTTATTCCATTTAGGTTATGCAATTTATGTCAACAATTGTTAATAGAGCAAATTGGTCTTTTGTTTTTCTTATGAACTCTAGTAGCTTTCAACTACCTCTTGTTGAAAAATGCAGCAATAAATTCTCAATTTGATTTTGCCTTGATTAAATTGAGAAAATTTGAATTTCCACATCAACAAACAACTTGGATGTAGTTAACTTGTGCGACGTGGCTTGTGTCACCCAATTTACTCAGTAAATTCGAGTTGGAGGAATTAGGGTTCAGTTAAGCATGTGCGATTGCTAATTTGTAGCAATCAAGGTTAGTGATTTCAAATTATTTTCAGTTAAACTAGTTCCAACTGTTGGAGGAACTAGTGGAAGGTCAGTTGTGCAATGAGACTTCAATCTAACTCAGTGATCATCTAGTTAATTGTTCAGTCAGCCCAAAATAACTAGTGCATGTAGAGAATTCAAGTTCCCAAACTGTGGTGGAGATTCCAAGGCAGTGAAACATCAGTTGTAGACTAGTCTTGAGGTATAGGTGTTGCATGCAGTTAGATGATCAACCTTGAGAATTGCACAATCAATTTGAGGAATTTTCTAAATAATAGGGGACTAATTTCTCAAGGAATTGCACAAGGAAATAAGGGTTGAAGCAGAGGCAAAATTGACTAAGTTTAGGTAAGAGCTTCTTAGTGAGCAGAGAGATAGGTTATTCACTTGCAGGTTGTGCTCAGTTGAGCAAAGAAATTGTTATACATCTCTATTCATCGGATTAATGCAACCAAACATAGGGGTTTTTAGCAGATTGCTTTCCCTTGGAAAAGTACTGTGTGCATGTGCGTTATTTCTCATTGCATGTTTGTGATTGATGTTTTAAATTGTGAATTGAATTCCACAGAGCAGTAGAGTAGGTTTGTGTCTTGTGATTTTGATTAAACCTTCATGAACAGTTGCAAATCTACCCCATAATTTCTACATTGTATCAAAAGAGGATTCACATTAGAGCCAGAATTTCAAAGTTGTTTCTCAAGAGGTTTGAATTTGCAGTTCAGTGTAGCAGAATCTCTTTAGAGTTAGGAAAATGACCTTCAACGGGTTGAGATTAGAGTATATCTTAGAAGGAAGCTCTAATTTCATTGCATGGAAGGATCACATGGAGGCGGTGTTGGATGACAATGAATTACTAGAATACATCAAGAGAGATGTTGCGAAACCAACAAAATCTGATGTCTAGAACCTAGACCAATGGAAGAAAGATGTAGCCAAGGTGAGGAGAATAATCTTGGAGGGAGTGTGAGACCACATTGCCACAAATCTCCATGGGAAAGAAACTCCTTATGCAATGTGGTAGGCACTGACAAATTTGTTATAGAATAACAACAACCATAAGAAATTGGCACTCAAGGATAAACTTCGAAATATCAAGATGTAGAAGAATGAAACTATTCAGCAATATTTGAGCAGGTTCACACAAGTCCGTGATGAGCTTGTAGGAGTTGGTTGTACTGTTTTAAATGATGACTTAGTAAGCCTAGCCCTTCTAAGCCTTCCCAAGAGTTGGCATAACTATCAAGATTCAATGAATGGGAGGAGAAAACTACTGAATTGGGAACACTTATGGTTCGATTTGGCACATGAGGAAATAATGCGGAATACCAAAGATGGAACTTCATCCAAGGGTGAGGATGAAGAAAACTTTGCATTGGTTGGAAAGGGAAAGAAGCGAAAAGAGAATAAATCTCAAACCAAACCAGAATCCAGCTGAGGGGGCAAAAAGAAAGATTTTTCCAAAATTAAATGCTTCAATTGCCATGAATTCGAGCACCATGTCATGAAGTGCCCACACAAAAAGTCTAGCAAGAAGAACACAGGAGGAGCAGTGGGTGATTCACAGTTTGAGCTTGACTTCACCCTTATCGCATGCATGGCCAACACAGTGATTGGGAGTGTGTGGTACTTAGACTCAGGTGCATCGTTCCACATGATAGGGTGTAGAGACTTTTTCAGTGACTTGGAGGAGAAATATCTCCAGATACACATCGAACTAGGGGATGACGAAAGGTACAACGCGATCGGGATTGGTACAGTCACATTTCAGAGGGAGTCAGGTTCCCCTCTTAGGCTCAAAGATGTCATGTTTATTCCAGGCCTAAAGAAGAATCTCATTTTTGTTGTAGTTTTGGAAGACCATGGTTATGATGTGATATTCAACAAAGGGAAAGCATTCCCGAGACACATAGCCATGGGACAAGTGAAGCGATCGGGGTTTGTGTGAAGAACTTGTATAAGTTAGATGTGGAAGATTGTGCTGCATTAAGAACTAAGGTGGAGAAAGTGCAAAGCTGCAGTGTTGGTGAACTTTGGCACAAAACACTTGGCCATTTGAATCATGGCGCCTTGAAGATTATGTAGCAAATAACCACTGGCCATTCCAAAGGAGCACTTGAACAACAAGATGTATGCAAAGGATTTACTTTGGGGAAGTACACAAAATCCACATTCCATGATCAGGACAATAAAGCGCATGTAGTCTTGGAAAGGATCCACTCTAATGTCTGTGGACCTTTCTCAACAGTCTCCACTACTTGACACGGATATTTTGTCATTTTTATTGATGACTTCTCAAGGAAGTGTTATATCTTTTCATGCAGAAGAAAAACGAGACGTTCTACAAGTTCGTAGAATGCATCGCACTAGTTGAGAAAGAAATTGACAAGAAGGTGAAGGCTCTTAGAATCAATAATTGAGGTGAGTATGTTTCAAATTAATTCAAAAATTTATGTGCAAAAGAAAGAATTTGATGAGAGTTGACAACACCCCACAACCCACAACGGAATGGCGTGGCTGGCAGAAAGAACCGTAGCATTGTGGGAGCTACAAGAGTTATGTTACATGACCATGGCCTACCTTTGCATTTGTGGGCTAAGGCATGCAACACAACAGTCTACTTGTAGAACTGACGTCCTCATCGGGTTCCTGGTATGATTACACCGAGGAGGCTTTCTTGGGGAGGAAATCGGATGTGTCACATTTCAAAAATTTTGGAGCCTTTGTTTACTGCCATGTCTCCAAAGAATCAAGGAAGAAGCTAGAGCTGACAATAGAGTTGAGGTTATTTTTGGGTTACATAGAAACTCTTCACAACTACCGTGTGTACTTGCCTTCTTTCAGAATGACAATTATGTGAAGGGATGTAAAGTTTGGTGAGGAGAAAGCGATATAATGCTCTCTTGAGAGGGAGCTTCAGATCCCACAAGAAGAGGATATTTTAACTCCAAAGGAGGAGCCTCAGGAAGTTATGGAGCAACCAAAAATTGAGGAGCAGAGAGTGGAGACATCCACTCAAGTAGAACCATCCATAGAAGGTAGAAAAAGAACCAAGGAAGCGACTTGTGCAAGATGCGAGGGAGAAAGTGGGAGCTGCTTCAAATTTGCGCAGGTAGAGGTCACCCGAGAGGTACATTGGCTACATGGCTCTAATAACTGAGCTTGTAGATTCTGAGACATCCTTTTTCGAGGAAGCAATAGAGCAAACTGTATGGGTTGATGCAATGGTGGAGGAATATGGATCCATTGTAAAGAACAGTGTTTGGGAAGTGGTCCTAAGACCAACAAATAAATCAGTTGTGTGTTTGAGATGGATCTTCAAGGCTATGCATGCAACAAATGAAAGCATAGAGAAGTATAAGGCCATATTTGTAGCCAAAGGATTCTCTCAAGTTGAGGGAATTGAATAGGAGGGGACCTTTGCTCCTGTAGCAAGCTATTCATCCATTATAGAAATTCTTTCTTTAACTGCGCAGATGGGGTGGAAGATCCACTAGATGGTTGTAAAAATAACATTTCTCAATGGGGTTATTGAGGAGGAAGTGTAAATCGAGCAACCATAAGGTTTTGAGACATTTCATTGAGAGTCTCATGTGTGCAGACTTAAGCGAGCGTTGTATGGTCTCAAACAAGCACCTCGTGCTTGGTACACCAGGATCAACAATTATCGCACCGGTTTGGGCTTCACCAAAAGTGAAGTAGATGCAATACTCTATCACATTTTGGTCGAAGGTAAATTGATTAGTATTGTCTTATGTGTTGATTTTATTTTAACTGGTGATGAGAAACTAATCAGATTTTGCAAGGAGGACCTTCTAAGGGAATTTGAAATGAAGGACATGGGTCTCGTGCACTACATACTTGTGTAGAAATTCCTTGTAGATTCAAATTGCTTATGTAATTTTCGAAAACAAAATACTTGAATCTACTCTACTCATCAACGGAAACAGATTAATTGATTGAGAAGTCAACACATTACACAATGATTTCCTTGGGAAAGTCACAACTAAAAACCCCTGCTACCTGTATATTGCATTAGTTAGAAAATATGAGAAGATTACAATGCTTTTCTCAAGCCCGAGCAACCTCTGCACTATCTCTATTTGTCTCACTACTTCCTAGACAAGCCTAGGCTAATACTTAACCAAATTTTGGCTTGCCCAAGAACCTATTTTCTTGCCCCGTTTCCTTGGGAATTAACTCCTATTAATTAGGGAAATTCCTCAATATGAATTGTGCAATTCTCATAGGCCTTCCTTTGTCTGCATGCACCACTTGTACAATTCAGATGATTACCCAACTAATAGTACACTTCCCTTGAACTTGAATTTCAATTGGGTAACTCTCAGATTTGACATGCATGAGTTATTTATGAGTGAATAATCAGTTAACTGGTCGAACACTTGAAGCAACACCCCACTGTTTGACCTCCTACTAGTTCCTCCATCAGTTGGAACTAGTTTAACTGACTTTAACTCAACGAGGGCTCCTATAAAATTGGAGACACTCTACATGACTCAAGTTAGACCCTCAACTCGAATTAACTGAGCCAAATAGCTCAAATTAACTTGGTTAACTCGTACAAGTTGTCTTGTGATGCAGAATTACAATTTTATTCCTAATTTAATTCAAGAACAAAATTAAATGAAGATTTTCTTGTTGCATTTTCAAAACTCCCTCTCAACAAGAAAGAGGTTATCAGATATCCCAATTCTGCCTCTATGGAACTTGAATTTGCTTCTTGACAGTGCCTTAGTCAATATGTCTACATCCCGTTCCTCCGGACAAATGTACTCCAACAACATTATTCTCCTATGCACATAATCTTGTAGATGGTGATACTGTATGTTAATATGCTTGGACCGATGATGAAAAATGGATTCTCAGAGAGTTTGATACAACTCTGATTGTCACAATAAGTCACTATAGGATCCATTTGTTAATCAAATAACGGAACAAGGATCTTCCTCATCCATATAACTTCACACGCTGTTTGACTAACAACCATGTGTTTTTCTTCTGCCGAACTAAGTGCAATTGATCTCTGCTTCCTGCTGTACCAAGAAACTGTTGCTGACATTACACTGAAGATTCCCCCTGATGTGCTCTTCCTTTCGGATGGACTTCTTGCCCAATCTACGTCTATGAAGCCTTGTGGCTTCACTCCCTCTGTCTGTTTGTACCAAAGACCAAACTGAGTGGTGCCTTTGAGGTATCTCAACACATGTTTAGTTGCCTTCCAATAGAGTTTGGTTGGCTTAACCATTGCTTGACTACGTTGGTTAACTGCAAAAGAAATGTCCGATCGTGTGTTCACCAAATACATAAGTGAACCCACAAGTTGCCTGTGAATAGTAGCCTCCACTACTTCACCTGCTGCAGCATCATCCTTCCTCCAATTTCCTGCTAGAGGAGTCTCCATGGGTTTGCTGATATCCATGTGGAACTTCTTCAGTATCTCGTTGGCATACTTGCCTTGAGAGATAAACAATTCCTCATCACCTTTCCATACTTCCATACCAAGGAAATAATGCATGAGCCCCAAGTCCTTCATCTTGAATTCTCTTGCAAGATCCTCTTTGCAAGATTTGACCAACTTTTCATCACATGTTAGAATTAAATCATCGACATATAATACTATCATTAATATTTTACCTTAAACCACAATATGGTAAAGGTTTCATCTGCTTCACGTTTGGTGAAGCTCAACCTGGTGAAATAGCTATTAATACTAGTGTACCAAGCACGGGGTGCTTGTTTCAATCCATATAAAGCTCACATGAGTCTACACACATGTGATTCTGTGTTGAAGGTCTCAAATCCTTTTGGCTGCTCAATGCACACCTCTTCCTCAATCACTTCGTTGAGGAATGTTGTCTTCACATCCATCTGATGTATCTTCCATATCATCAACACTGAAAGTGCTAGAATAGATATGATTGAATAATACCTTGCTATTGGAGCAAAGGTATCCTCGTAATCAATTCCCTCCACCCAAGAGAACCCTCTGGCCATAAATATGGCTTTGTGTTTCTCGACACTCCCATCTACTGCTTGATTTACCTTGTAAAGCCATTTGGAACTCACCACTGACTTGTCTGCCAGTGTTGGGACCACTTCACAAACACTATTTCTGATAATGGAATCATACTCCTTTACCATGGCATCAACCCATAGTGGTTGCTGCACTGTTCCTCGAATGAGGATGGCTCAATCTCTACAGTCTCGCTCATTAGAGCCATGTATCCAGTGTACCAATCTGGTGACCTCCTTTGCCTGCACTGTGATGTGGGTGCTCCCACATTCTCTTTAGCATCATGCACCAATCTGTCAGCTTCTTTGGCGCACTTCCTTCCATCTCTGGAAGTCTCTACATGAGTGGGTGCTTCCACTCTTTGCTCCTCTGCATGTCGCTGTTGCGCATCATGCTGAGGTTCTTCCTTTGGAGCTAAAAGCTCCTCATTTACATGAAACTGAAGCTCTCTCTCAAGGGAATATCTGATGGCCTTCTCTTCATCAAACTTCACATCTCTACGAACCACTGTCATCTTGTGAGATGGAAGGTACACATGATAGTTGTGAGGTGGATCAGTGTATCCCACAAATATGCCCATTTCAACTGTCAGTTCTAGCTTTTTCCTTGCATCCTTGGTAACATGACAATAAACTAATGAACCAAATATCCTGAAGTGTGCCACATCTAGTTTCTTACTTGAAAAAGATTCTTCTGGTGTACTCATCCCGAGAATCCGATGAGGACTTTTGTTCTGCATATATACAATTGTGTTGCATGTTTCAGCCCACAAGTGCAACGATAGGCCCTGATCATGTAACATTGCCCGTGCAACTCCCACAATACCTATGTTCTTCCTTTCAGCCACCCCATTTTTTTGTGGGTTACGGGGTGCTATTATGTTCCGTCGAATGCCTTTTGATGCACAAAATTTTGTTGAATTCATTCGACACATTCTGCACTGTTATCGCTTGTAAGAGCCTTCACTTTCTTGCTAGTGTCTTTCTCAACAAGTACTTTAAATTCACAAAATTTAGAGAACGTCTGATCTTTATTTTGCATGAAGAAAATCCAACACTTATGTGATAAATCATTCAAATATAATTACATAATACCTGTGCTTGGTCGTGGAGGCTGTCGAGAATGGTCCACACACATCTGAGTGAACTCTTTCAAGGATTGCTTGCGCTCGACTATCCTTATCATAAAAGGTGGCTTTGCTGTACTTCCCCATTGTACACCCTTTGCATGTATCTATCTGCTTTAGTGCACCCTTGGGAAGTCTTGTAGAAATTTGTTGCATGATCTTTAAAGCTCCATGATGAAGATGGCCCAATCTTCGATGCCATAATTCATCGATGTCTTGGCTCTACACCTTCCCTTCTTTTGTTTTCAATGCTGCACAATATTCTACATCCAATTTGTAGAGGTTCTTCACCTGAATCCAATCCACTTCACTTGTCCTGAGGCTATGTGATGAAGGAAAGCCTTTCCTTTGTTAAATATCACATCGTAGCCATAGTCCTCCAACATAACAACTAAAACTAAATTCTTCTTCAGACACGGAAAATACATGACATTGTTTAATGTGAGGAGAACTTGACTCCCTCTTAAAAGTAATAGTATCAATGCCGGTCGCACTATACCTTCCATCATCTCCCATCTTGATGTGTGTATGGAGTTCTTTCTCCTCCAAGTCACTAAAAAATCTTTGCTGCTGGTCATATGGAATGAGGCTCCACTATCCAGGGACCACACACTGCCAATCAATGATGTCACCATGCAAGCAATGAGGGTGAAATCCAACTCGAATTGTGAAGCAAGAGCTTCACTTGCTGCTCCGCATGAGGGCTTCTTGCCAGCCTTCTTGTGCAAACACTTTGTGGCATAGTGTCCCAGCTCATGACAATGAAAATGTTTAATCTTCGATAAGTCCTTCTTCTTGCCACCCTGACTAGAATCTCCTTTGGGTTGGAATTTCTTTCCTTTCCCTTTCTTCGCCTGTCTAGCTAAGGAACAATTGTCCTCATCATCATGTTTGGATGAGGTTCCATCTCTGGTGCTCCGCCTCATCTCTTCTTGCACCAAGTCGGACCACAAATGCTCCCACTTTGGTAGATGCTCCCTCCCATTTACCGAATCCTGGTAGCTGTGCCAACTTTTGGGAAGGCCTAGAAGTGTTAGGTTGACCAAATCATTTTCAGCAACGGTAATACATACAATACCAAGCTCATCTCGACATTTGATGAATTTTCTCAAGTATTGTGGTATTGTGTTGCCCTTCTCCCTTTTGATCTTCTGATGTTTGTCCTTTAGTGCCAACTTCCTGTGGTCGCTGCTGTTCTGAAACAAGTCGATCAAGGCTTGCCACATTGCATATGGTGTATCCTTCTCGTGGAGGTTCAAGACAATATGATCTCGAACTCCTAGTATGATCCTTCTCGCCTTTGCAACACATTTCCTCCACTCTGCTAGACCTTGAGCATTTGTTGTTGGAGGCTTAAGAATATCTTTGTCTATGAATTTCTTCAGCCCATTGTCTTCCAACACTGCCTCCATCCTGTCCTTCCAAGAAATATAGTTCGAACTACCATCAAGGGCATATTCGAGCTTCAATCCGTAGAATGACATCCTGCTGGCTATGAAGAATGATATTGCAAATTCAATTTCACTTGCAAAAGAAAATTCGTATTATCCTCTTTTAGAGTGATTTCTGCTCTGATACCATGTAGAAATTCCTTTAGATTCAAACTGCTTATGTAATTTTATAAAACAAAAGACTTGAATCTACTCTACTCATCAACGGAAACAATTAATCAATCTAGAAATCACAAAGCATAAAAGAGGGAGAATTCAATCAACACATTACACAACGATTTCCTGGGGAATGTTGAAAATAACATCAAGAAAATCCTATTTTAATATGTCCTTGAATTAAATTAGGAATTAAAACGAAATTCTATTCTCATAGAAACTTGTAATAGTTAACTAAGTTAATTTGACTTAGTTGGCTTAGTAAATTCGAGTTGGAAGTCTATCTAGAGTCACGTAGAGTGATTCCTAAATTTTAGGGGTCCAGGTTGAGTTCTTTTGAGTTGTAATTAATTAACTCAGTCTAACTGAGTTAAAGTCAGTTAAACTAGTTCAAACAATTAGAGGAACTAGTAGGAGGTCTAGTAGCGGGGATCAACTTTAGTGCAGCGTCACTGCTCCACCAGTGCACTGAAGATTCACTCATCAATAACTCATGCATGTCAGTTTAGAGGAAGACCCAGTTGAGATTAGAGTTCAGGGGTAGTGTACTATCAATTGTATAATTTTCTGAGTTGTATAGATGGTGCATGCAATCAATAGAAAGCCTATGATGGATTGCATAGTTATGAGTGGGGAATTTTCCAATTAAATATGGGCTAATTCTCTCAGGAATTGCGCAAGGAAGTAGGGGCTTGCAGGAAGCAAATTCGGCTAAGTATTGGCTTGAGCTAGGTTGTGAAGCAATGAGATAAATTGTACTTGTGCAAAGGTTGTTCGGGTTGAACAAGCATTATATTTTCTTCTCAGATCTTCTGGTTAATGCAATATAGATTGTCAGGGTTTTGAGCAGTTGCTTTCCCCAGAAAAATATTGTGTTATGTGTGATTGAAATTATTCCTTTTCTGCTTAGTGTTTTCATGATCAATTTTTGTTTCCGCTAATGAGTATAGTAGATTCAAGTCTTTTGTTTTAACATATTATATAAGCAGTTTGAATCTACAAGTATAAATCTACATGGTATCAGAGCTGAAGAAATTATAGAAGAGGAGAATATGAGTTTGTTGTGTAGGTGAAATTGAATTTGCAGTGTCATACTTGAGAGTCAACAGTATGTCATTTTACTGTTTGAGAATTGAGTATGCCCTGGAGGGCAACTTGAATTGCATAGCTTGGAAGGATAGGATGGAGGCAGTTTTGGAAAGACAATGAGATGAGGGAATTCATAGATCATGATATTTTGAAGCCTCCAACATTTGATGCTAAAGATCTAGCTGAATGGAGAAAGTGTGTGGCAAAGGCGAGAAGGATTATCCTAGAAGGAGTTCAAGTTCATGTTGTCTCGAATCTCCATGGTAAGGAAACTCCATTTATAATGTGGAAGGCATTGACAAACCTGTTTCAAAATAGCAGTGACCACAAGAAGCTGACACTAAAGGACAAACTTAAAAAGATCAAGATGGAGAAGGGTGACTCAATTCCAAAGTACTTGATCAAGTTCACCCAATGTTGGGATGGGCTTGGAAGTGTCAGGATTACTGTTGCTGAAGATGATCTGGTGAGCCTAGCACTTCTAGGACTTCCCAAGAGCTGGCATAGTTACGAGGACTCAGTTAAGGGGAGGGAGAAGATATTAGAGTGGGAGTAGTTGTGGTCTGACTTGGTACAAGAAGAGATTTGGCGGAACACCAGAGATGGGACCTCATCCGAAGAAGTCGAAGAGGACTTTGCATTAGTCGGCAAAGAAAATAAATCCAAGGGAAAGAAGTCCCAAGGCAAGGATGGTGACAAGAAGGACTTGTCGAACATCAAGTGTTTTCAGTGTCACGAGTTCGGGCACTATGCCACAAAATTCCCACAGAAGAAAGCAAGCAAGAAGGAGCCTGCAGTGGAAACAACAGGTGAAGCTCTAGCTTCACAATTCAAACTTGATTTTACTCTCATTGCATGCATGGTCAGCATTGTAATGGGAATCATGTGGTATCTCGACAATGATGCCTTGTTCCCTATGACGGGGAATAGAGATCTCTTCAGTGACTTGGAGGAGAAAGACCTCAAGCAGAACATAGAGTTTGGAGATGATGGGAGGTATAGTGCGACCGACATCGATAGAATTTTCTTTTAGAGGGAATCTCGTTCCCCTCTCAAAATCACAGATGTGATGTATGTTCCAGGACTAAAGAAGAATCTTGTTTTTGTTGTGGTATTGGAAGACCATGGCTACGATGTGTTTTTTAGCAAAGGAAATGTTTTCCTTAGACACATCACCTTAGACAAGTGAAACAGATCAGTGTGTGAGTCAATAACCTGTATGCTCTTGAGGTCGAAGATGCATGCAAAGCTTTGAGGAGCAAGACAAAGGTTAGAGACTTGGTGGTTGAGAGGGAGAATGAATTACCTCTTAACATGCATCATCAAATGCATCCTTAGAAGCAACCTTAGCAAGTTGTGGAGCAACCATAATTGGAGAAGCAGAGAGGAGACTGAGTGGAGACATCCACTCAAGCAAAAACCTCCAGTAGAGGGAAATTTTGAGCCAAGTGGGCAGAGGGAGCTCATGTAGCCATACCTCTAGGTGTGAGGTGGGGCGATGTGAAGCAATAGTCCCAAGAGTTGCATAGATTTAGGCAAGATCCATTGGGGTGTTTTTTGTCTCATGGATCATTACCTTGCTATGGGAGGCCACATTACACGGTAGTAGGATGGGCTAGTGGCAGTTGATGCAGTCATATGTCAGAGTGACATAGGTAGAGAGTAGAAACAATCAGATACTGGGTAGCACAGACCAGAGTTGGTAGCAATGCATATGGCACAGTGTAGAGTCAACAAAAATGTAAATGGCACAATGCAGAGTTAGCAGCAACACAAAGTTTTTAGTTGATAGTGCAATAGCTAGTAGTAGTCAGAGACTCTGGTGATAGATGCATCATACTGATTCAGCTTGGATGCTTTTAGTTTCAAAAGTTGTAGCAACAACACTAGAGAGAATTGTTGCATGCAGAACATTCCAAAGGTACTAGATCGAGATAGAGTTGAATTCCTTTCTTGTTGAGAGGAAGTGTTGAAAATAGAAACAAGAAATGTTAAAAATAACATCAAGAAAATCCTAATTTAATTTGTTCTTGAATTGAATTAGGAACTCAATCGAAATTCGATGCTTATATCAACTTGTAATAGTTAACTAAGTTAATTTTACTTAGTTGGCTCAGTAAATTCAAGTTGGAAGTCTATCTAGAGCCATGTAAAGTGATTCCTAAATTTTAGGGGTCCAACTTGAGTTCTTTTGAGTTGTAATTGATTAACTCAGTCCAACTAAGTTAAAGTAAGTTAAACTAGTTCAAACTGTTGGAGGAACTAGTATGAGGTCTAGTAGTGGGGATCAACTTCAGTGCAACTTCACTGCTCCACTAATTAACTAAAGATTCACTCATAAATAACTCATGCATGTCAATTCAGAGGAAGACCTAGTTGAGATTAGAGTTTATGGGCAATGTACTATCAGTTGTATAATTTTTTGAGTTGTATAAACGGTGCATGCAATCAGTAGAAGGCCTATGATGGATTGCACAATTATTAGTGGGGAATTTTCCAATTAAATATGGGCTAATTATCTCAAGAATTGCACAAGGAAGTAGGGGATTAGAAGGCATCAGATTTAGCTAAGTATTGGCTTGAGTCGGGTTGTGAAGTAGTGCAATGATTGTACTTGTGCAGAGATTGTTCGGGTTGAACAAGCATTGTATTTTCTTCTCAGATCTTCTAGTTAATGCAATATAGATAGTCAGGGTTTTGAGCAATTGATTTCCCTAGAAAAAATATTGTGTTATGTGCGATTGAAATTCTTCCTTTTCTACTTAGTGTTTCATTGATCAATTTTTGTTTCCGCTCATGAGTAGATTAGATTCAAGTATTTTATTTTAGCATATTACATAAGCAGTTTGAATCTACAATTAAAAATCTATAGGGAAAGCGACAACTAAAAACCTCTGCTATCTGTATACTGCATTAGTCGAAAAATATGAGAAGATTACAATGCTTTGCTCAAGCCCGAGCAACCTATGCACTTTCTCTCTCTATGTCTCACAACATCCTAGACAAGCCTAGGCCAATACTTAACCAAATTTTGGCTTTCCCAAGTCCCTATTTTGTTGTGTTGTTTCCTTGGGAATTAGCCCCCCATTAATTAGAGAAATTCCTCAATATGAATTGCACAATTCTCATAGGGCTTCTTCTGACTGCATGCCCCACTTGTACAATTCAGATGATTATATCATTGATAGTACACTGCCCTTGAACTCCTATCTCAATTGGGTAAATCTCAGATCTAACATGCACGAATTATTTATGAGTGAATCATCAATTAACTGGTTGAACACATGAAGCAACACCCCACTTTCTAACTTCCTACTAGTTCCTCCATCAATTGGAACTAGTTTAATTGACTTTAACTCAGTGAAATTGAATTAATTAATTACATCTCAAAATAAACTCAATGAGGGCTCTTATAAAGTAGGAGACACTCTACATGACTCAATTTAGACCCTCAACTTGAATTAACTGAGCCAACTAAGTAAAATTAACTTACTTAACTCGTACAAGTTGTCTTGTGATGTGGAATTACAATGTATTCCTAATTTAATTCAAGGACAAAATTAAATCAAGATTTCCTTGTTGCATTTTCAACACCTCGGGTTGGAAGTATGGCAAGGAAATGAGTAACTATTTGTGTCTCAAGGAAAGTATGCAAATGATATACTATAGAGTGTTGGAAATAATACTAAGAGTGGGCGGGGTGAATCAGTGTTAGCCAATCAATAATCTTTTCATTTTCATACTTAGATTCATATACGCTACTTCAGTTAAGGATACCTGCGTATATACGCAACTGTGTTTAATGCAACTAGCGTATATCCAATAAACTTATGATTCAGTTAGTTGATCTTCAATGAGTGCTTCAGAACATTATTAACCATATTAACACTAAACAGGTGCAGTAAAAACATAACAGATCATCACACATAAAGAGCACACATGAACACCATAATATAAGGTGGAAACCCAATGTGGGTGAAAACCACCTGCTGCAATTCGTCTCTATCTTCCTTTAATAAGAAACTTCTTTTTACAATTGTACTGGTGCAGTCTTATACCAGTACGTAGGCTTCTACATGCAGAAGGCTACAACCTTCTCTCATTTCCTAGTTTCTACTGGAAGGGAGCTACAACCCCCTTAGCTCTTGTACTAGTCAATCCATTTACCAGTATGTAGGTGCCGGCCTACTGAAGGCTCCAACCTTCACTCGTTTTCCAGCTGCTCTTGGAAGGGAGCTACAACCCCCTGGCTCTTGTACTGGCCGATATGTTTATCAGTACGTAGGCGCCAGCCTACAAAACTCTATGATCTTCTTCCTCTAGGGACCACGTTTCATAAATTTTCATACTGGATACTCCTGAAGCACAACACCATAGTTTGAAGGCCATGTTTCATCCAATTTTCATACTGGACCCATCAACAACATTGAAGCACAAAATTAATCATCATTGCAATACACCCATCAACTACACCTGTATCATCAATCTCCGAATCACCCAATACTAAAACCCAACAGTCACAGACAACAGAACTCTGCAACAATAACCAGATCCAACTGCAACTTCAAATACCATATCTCATAATGTATACATTACTATGAAGAACCAAATCGACATACATACATGCTTTCACAAAAGCCAACCCGCGTATAGATCTGCAAATATTTATTCATAACTTTGCAACTGTTCCAGACATCAATCATAACATTCATACAATAAAACATGCGTCAATAATTTAGATCTAGTCTATCACATAATGATAATACATTCCAGGCCTTATGATCCCGATCCATCATTCATCATCAACTACATAGGTGCATCCTTGATTAAGATCAAACTAAGCATCTCAAACCCATAACCAACATACTAGATCTCACATTTCATTAGATATTCAATCCTTGCACCCTTCACCCCTTTGGCCTAATGATCTTCTCCTTATATAGGTTTAGGCTTCTCTCAATACCATGGTCCAAAACCATGTAGAACTAATACCTTGGACCCAATACCTGGGGTCAACACTTCGGACCAAATACCATGGACCAAATACCACGGACCAAAACTTAGTTTTCCGATATGTACGCGCATTTCCTTCTGTGAACCTGCGTGTGTACGTATACGCGTCTTTTGTTCTGCTCATCCGTGTGTATACGCACTTTCATCATGGTTAAATTGCGTATACCTCTCTCTTGACCTACTGTACTATGATCTGTCATCTGATTGAGTTGCCACCTGTATCATACCTCTTAGTGAGTTGCCATCAAGGACAACACCTGTATCATAATGCCAACATAGAGATTCCAGATGGAGAGTTGTAAACCCATGTAGACACCTCTAATGACCAGGAAGGAGGATGCCACTTCAGGTGAAGAAGTGGATGCTACCATTTATCAGCAGCTAGTGGATTCATTAATGTATCTTGTGAACACATGATCAGATATGTGCTATGTAGTCAACCAAATGAGCCAAGCTATGGTTAGGCCAACCAAATTACTTTGGAAGACAATTAAGCATGTTTTACGGTACCTTAGAGGCACTGCCTAGTTTGGACTATGATACATACAGATAGAGGGAGTGAAGTTGTGTGGCTTCACTGATGCTGATTGGGCAGGGATTTCATCCGATCGAAAGAGTACATCAGGTGGATTTTTCAATGTTGGGTCCGCAATGGTTTCTTGGTATAGCAAGAAGCAAAGATCTGTGGCGCTCAGCTTGGAAGAAGCATAATTCATGGCTGCAAGTCAAGCAACATGTGAGGCGATTTGGATGAGAAAGATACTTGTAGGACTGTTTGGTCAAATGATGGATCCAACTGTGATCTATTGCGATAATCAAAATTGCATCAAGCTCTCTGAGAATCTTGTATTTTATGATCGATTCAAGCTTATAGATATCTGAAATCACCATTTGCAGGACTGTGTGTGGAGGCAGATAATGTTGCTATAATACATTCCAACAAAGGAACAAGATGTTGACGTTTTGACAAAGGATTTGTGAAGAGGGAAGTTTGAGTTCCACAGGTGCAAATAGGGGTGGTTGATAATCCCTTTCTTGCTGAGAGGGAGTGTTGAAAAATTCAACAAGAAATTCTCAATTTGATTTTTCCTTGATTAAATTGAGAAAATTCGAATTTCCACATTAGCAAACAACTTGGATGAAAATTACTTGTGGGACATGGCTTGTGTCACCCAATTTACTCACAAATTTGAGTTGGAGGAGTTAGAGTTCAGTTAAGCATGTGTGATTGTTAATTTTTAGCAATCAAGGTTAATTATTTCAAGTTGTTTTCAATTAAACAAGTTCCAATTATTGGAGGAACTAGTGGAAAGTCAGTTGTGTGGTGAGACTTCATTTTATCTCAGTGATCATCCAGTTAACTGATCAATCAACCCAAAATAGCTAGTGCTTGTAGAGAATTTGAGTTCCCCAATTGTGGTGGAGATTCCAAGGTAGTGTAACATCTGCGCAATCAATTTGAGGAATTTCCTAAATAATAGGGGCCTAATTTCTCAAGGAATTGCGCAAGGAAATAAGGGCTCAAGCAGAGACAAAAATTGACTAAGTTTGGGCCAGAGCTTCTTAGTGAGAAGAGAGACAGGTTATTCACTTGTAGGTTAGTTGAGCGAAGCAATTATAATACATCTTTATTCATCAAATTAATGCAAGAAGGCATAGGGGGTTTTAGGAGATTGTTTTACCTTGGAAAAATACTATGTGCATGTGTGTTATTTCTCATTGCATGCTTGTGATTGATGTTTTAAATTTTGAATTGAATTTTGCAGAGCAGTTGAGTAGGTTTGTGTCTTGTGATTTTGACTAAAATTCATGAGAAATTGCAAATCTACACCATAGTTTCTACACCTCTTGCTTATGAAATCATCATCTTGGGTTTCAATTTCTCATTCTCATCAACCTCTTTATATTCAAAGAGAGTAGATGATGAAGCCAAGGCACATGTCAGTATCATGTTCCTATCATAGAGGGTGTTTCACAAGAAATTTGGAACTCAAGGTTAGGGATAGCTCTAAGACTAATGTTTGGTGGTACTGGTAATTCACTAGACTTGCTTTGGGTAACAACAAGTAGGACTGGTCCAAATGGAAAGACCATTGCTAGTGTGATGTACAAGTGCAATAGAAATCAAGTTAGAAATTGTTTTGCCATAATTGGCATATGTCACTGAGTTTGTACAACATATGGATGGTCAAGATACTTCAAATTGTGTTTCAAAACTTCAAAAGTCCAGAAGAATAGTGTAGGTTTCAAGATTCTAAGTGTGGCTTAAAATTTCTTGTTCTAACACTACAAATACTTCATGTACCAATGGAAAAATTTTGGGCACATGTAAGCTTGAGTAGAGGCAAAGGATAAGGGGAAACTACAATAGAGGTATGGCATTTTTCTATATCTAATTTTTTCATTAAAACTTAGGAGCTACGGGTAAATGAAATTTAAGTCACTCTTCAACTATAATACACCTTTAGTCTTTCCACATGCCTTACCCGATCATCATTTTATTTATGTGCAATTTCATGCTTTGATTACACTTGCCTTGTTATATTTTGGTTGAACCCCCTACCATCCTATACTTTTATTAAAAATATTAATTCAATATAATCATAATCTATCCGCACAATTTGGTATGATTTGAATCACATGAGGATTCAAATTGAAATCGGCCGTTGCCCTCGACCACCTATTTTTGGTAGTAAAACCCTAACTATCACCAGAGGTTTACTTCCTTATCATTTGTGCCATATGCAAACATGATTACTTATGATTCATGACACTTCGAGACCACCCATTTCCTTTCATACATAACTCTTGCAAATTCTCAACCATTTCACTTTCCCTCTGACATTGCGAATAATGTGTAAATTAAGTTAAGACAAGCCTTCATAGCAACGCAACATGAAGAGTGACATAATGATGAGGCAAGAGTTGAATGGAGCCAAATAATTCAAGGAAAATCCCAAAAGCATGCATTTATTTCATGAAGCGGGATGGCTTTCATTTTGTGAAAAGTTGTAGTGTTATAATGATAAAGCTACTAGGGAATTCTCCAAGTGATTTCTGGGAACACAACCAAAATAGAAAATCTTGTTCTCCCAGTATTTGAGGATTCCATATCAATTGTTATTGAGTTACCATAGGAGGGTGCACATTGGTTTAAATGAACGAGGGTTAAAGGGCATATATGGAATCAATATTTGCTGCCATCTTAGAAGAAAATCTATTGGAGAAAAGGGATTATGTGTTCATGGTTAAACGAGGAATGGAGGTACATTTTAGTTGTTGTACAAATTTTTATTACTTGTGAGGGAAGGTATGCAGAGCATTCCTATATCATATGCATTTGATTTAACACTTCTAGGGAAGAAGAAACAACCTTCCCTTTTTCTTGTGGAAGAGTTTGACCAAGCTAGAAACACGTCTAAACACATCCTACTAATATAGAATGTTTCCTATTTCATCATGGATTGGTTAAGCTACTTATTGTGGAATAGTTAAAGAAGAAAAATGAAACATAAAATCACTTCTTGTTTGGAAATGGGTCGTAAGAACACCTTGCTGCAGTTGAAAATTCTGATTCTCAAGTGAATGAAGGCTCCTCTAGAGAAACAAGTCCACCTCCCAACTAAGAGAAAGAGGAGGGTCATAATTGAGACACCCACCAAAGGAATAGAGGGATCTTATATAGAAATTTTGGCTAATACACTAGAAATAATCAACTCTATGGTTACTATGAGAAGGACACAAAAGGTTAAAACTACAGACGGGCAACAAGATAAAAAAGTAGGTGACTCATTTGTAGTTTATGCAACTAAACCCATGATTACAAGAAGTCAAGCCAAGCAAACACTTCAATAATATGAACAATTGCAAAGCAACGAAGAGGAAAAACTAGTTATCCTTAAGAGTGTAACAAGAAGACCTTGCACTTGTTCTTCCACAAAGAATATTCCTTCTTTGCTAATACTGGTAGAAAGTATGAATCCAGTGATAGAGGTTAGTGAACCTAGGGTAGCAAGTCCCTATTAGGTAACAAAAGACATTATTTTAGACTCTTATTTTAAATCTGAAGAGTTTGAAAAATTTGGTGTTGTTTAGGAAATATTCCATCTTAGTCCTGCACATTTTCCTGGATCATCAAAATTGAGGAAGAATAGTAAAATGATTATGAAACTCAAAGAGGAAATTAAATTAGAATACAAGCTCTTAGATAGACATATCAAGTGTGAGAATGGGTTCTTAAAAAAGAGGAGTGCTTGATTGAATAAGAAAAATGATCATCTATCCTCCAAGTACAAAACCCTATTTCAGAGAGCCAAGAGGTAGCACAAGTGAGTAGTGTTGCTAAGAGGACATAACAAAAGGTTAAATACAAAGCTCATGCAACAAAATAATAGGGGCCAAAATTCTAGAGAAATCTCTACATATAATATCAATATTATGATCAAGGTGGCAGAGCATGCAAGACTTAGTTATGGGGCACAATTTTGTCAAAATTTTAAGCTCTTGAGACATAATCCTTTTTGGTAGAAGTTCAGTGCATGAGGACATGAATTGCTTAGGCATGGGGAAGTTCTCAAGCTTGGACTGTGTTACATTTTTCAATGCTAGAAGCCACACTTTCACCTACCACTCTCCCTTATTTCCCCCATTTTTCAACTCTCACCACTACATTTGTTCCCTCTTTAAGGTGCATCTTATAAGAAGCTCTATCAGGTAATTGATTGATGCTTTCAAGCCTTTTCCCAATGTTTTAATGATTGTTTAGATTAAAACTTGTTTTTATCTCACAAATAGTGGAATGGATAGACTTTTGTGAGAATTTCGAATTCTGACAATGGTCTAGTTATTATCAAAAAGTCATTTGCTACCAGAATTTTTGTAGCTGCCAATCTTCTAGAATTACAATGATACCTCAATGATTTGCACATTCGCCCCATCCCAGGACACAACCAATCATATTGATTATGTTTTGAATGACATCGAGAAGGTTTCTTGTTATCTAGCAAACGTTCGATCTTATTATCAAGTTTTCAGGCTTGTTGTCAAAGATTTGATCAATTATTGGCAGCACAGGTTTCTGAGCACAATAATGAGATTTCATGCTCCCAATCATGTACTATGTTAATGATAAAATCTATAAAATGCTTTTGGTATTGGTACTCTCTTCAAAGGATCAAATTATTCATTCTAAGAGTCACATATCTCCTATTTTGAGTGTAAACATTTTGAGATCCATAAGCTTAGCATTGAGCAATTATAAGATGTACCTCCCTTATGTATTGTAAACTTTATAAAAAAATGATATCTAGAAGAGGTGAGAATGGGACTTCATGCAACATGCTTGTAGTTTTGAACTTATGAATTTATTACTAGAATTCTATCTTATTGATGTTCCTATACAATTCTCCATGTGTGTGTTTATAGTGTTGTAATTCTTTGCAACATGACCCAATTGGGAGGGTACCTCAACCCTAGCTCACATTGCAATTAGAGTCAATAATTATAATAGATAGGTATATTTCATTTGTAGAAATTCCTTGTAGATTCAAACTGCAGATTGTAATATGCTAAAACAATAAACTTGAATCTACTCTACTCATCGACGGAAATAATAAACGATTGATGAAATCACAAAGCATACAAGAGAAAGAATTCAATCACACAACACATTAATTTTCCAGGGAAAACCACAACTAAAAACCCCTTCTATTGTTGATTTTTGAGTAGCTTGGGAGGTACTCCAAGTGCCACGGTTCGAGGTTTGGAGGGCAAAGCACCACAAGAATCACTTGTGGGCTTGGAACTCAAACTTGGGGTTTTGTACCCATCGAGATTTGGGCCAAAACCAAGAAGAATTTGACCATGAGAAAATTTGAGGCGATAGAGCTGGGCATGTCGATTCCAATGCTTTAAAGATCACTCAAATCAGAGCTCTAGAAATGAAGTTATGAATTTTTGAAGGTTATGTGTGGGTTTGCACAAGAAGTGTCAAGGTAGACTTAATGATATTTAGCCTTGTGACAACTTGTTAAGCCCTAGAATGATGTTCAAGAGATCCCATCTTATGTGTATATATAGGAGGTGAGTGGAGTCATTATTTCTCATCCATTTTGTGCAACACAACACAAGAGAGAAGCTCGTTGGAGGAGAGAACATTTCTATTCTAGGGCCGCAACAAGGAGGCAGACCAACGTGGGAGAAAGAGGGTTGTTTAAGGCCTATTTCAAGGTGATTGAGTGCTGGAAGGAGGGATGAGTTGTCTTGATGGAGGGATGTAGCCTTGAGGACTGTTTTGATGGCCATTTAAGGGTGGGTAGACCCTTGTAAGGTTGTTGCAAGCCTGGAGGAGGCCAGTTGTAGCATGCCGCAGGGATTTGAGGGCAGGTCGAGGGTTAATTGAGGGCTGTGACAACCCAGAATTGGAGCAACACTCCTTGGGCCCCCAAGGAAGGGAAAACACATTTCTTGGGAGTAGTTTTGGGCACAAAGGAAGGTTGGCTAAGGAACTGTGGTGTTCCCTAACCAGGCCTAGGTTGCTGCAACCAAATTAGAGCTAAAAACAATGAGTTTGAGTATGTTTTTGAAGACATTCTTGGAGGTGTTGGATCTAAGTTTTGGATCAGTTTTGGATTGGTGTTTCTAGCAGCCTGTGGGAGTCAAGTTGAAGGCTTGATTTGGTGATCGGGAGCCTTCATAGGAGCAGATCTTGTAGTGATTGGATTGGGTGCCATTGGTCTGGTGGAGGGCAACGTGTTGGCTACCCAAAGTAGCCCTAGACTAGCAGTCTTGAAGTGATGAAGATAATTGAAGATTGAGTGAAGTTTTGTAGCCTTATGAGTAATTCTCTGATGGAGGAAATAGGCTACTAGAAGGCAGATTGGAGCTCAAGTATTGGCCAGCGTAAAGAGAAAATTGGACCAGTTCATGTACATGAAACAAAAGTGATTTGCAACAGTGTTAGGTGGCAACCTCCTAGAGTCTCTATGTGTTGTCCTATGAAGGACCAAGGGGTTGCTAGTGAGGAGTACAAGAGCGAAGGATCGACATGAAAAGATACGACATAGAAGTTGCAACGAAGAATGCTATTATATCTTGTATACCATAGACTATTGTATTATTCAAATTTGTTTAATATAACTAAGATTCGGTTGTACATTATTGTACAATATTTGTTAAAAATTGTGTATACTTGTGCATATGTGATTTATTGCTTTATATTTTCCATTGTGAAAAGTAGTTATTGTTGAGATTCTTGGTCTCGTAGTGTCAGAGATTCTAAGATTCTATCTTAGACCCAAGATCGTGGAAATTCAACATGGTATCAGAGCATGTCTGAGTTACTTTGGAAGTTGGTGAATCAGAGTTGTGCACAACGGAGTACAACTTAAGAGGGAGTTGGTCACAGTGTAGGTGACAATGTCGAAGTTGTAGGCTGGTATCCGGTATGAGGACAGGTTGGAGGGTTTATCCAACTATATTCCATGGAAGGAAACGATCAAGTTGGTCTTGCAGGTCAACAAGATCTGGTAGTTCGCCGAGAAAGCCATAAAGAAGCCAACCGACCCAAAGGAGCTGGAAGTGTATGAGGATTTGGATACGAGGGTGAGATTGATCATCCTTGACGGTGTGAAGGATTCCCTAATAACTCATTTGTTTGGAAAGAACACCACACATGAGATGTGGATGGATCTTTAGAATCTATGTCAGAATAAGAACGAGAATCGGGTACTGGTGTTGGAGGATAAGTTGAAGTCCACCAAGATGATAAATGGTGAAGGAGTGACTTTGTATCTGACGAGATTGTCTCAGGTCAAAGATGAGCTTGCTACTGTCGGTGTGACTATTTCAGATTTTAATATGGTGAGGATTGCTTTGAAAGGGTTCACCGAGGAATGGAAGCCCTTCATCAAAGGGATTGTTGCTAGAGAGAAGTTTCCAGACTGGAATGGATTGTGGGACGACTTCATTCAGGAAGAATTGTGAGACGGGGATCTTCATCCAAAGAATAAGACTTTCGATGATGACATGGCACTTGTAGCATGAATGAAGGGTAAGAAGAAGAAGGACTTGAGTAAGGTCAAGTGTTTCAATTATGGCGAGATGGCTCATTTTTCATCGAGATGTCCGATGAAGAAGAAGGGAGATGAAAAGAAGAAGAAAGGAAAGCAGGTCGTCGATGTTTCCACTTCTGCTGAGATAGATGTCCCCACTAGGAGATTGGAGGAGGAGGACTTTGCCATGATCTCTTATTTCTCGCAGGGTACTATTGATGAGGATGGATGGTACGTGGACAATGGTGCGACGAAACATATGACAAGGTCACAAGAGGTTTTTGAGACTCTAGATGAATGGGACTCGAAGTTGCACATGGTGTTGGGCGATAAGAGTCAGAAGGAGATCAAACGATTGGGAGTTATGTCATTCAAAATGGAGACAAGACGAGTGATGTGGGTCCACGATGTACTATTTGTACCAAGACTCAGAAATAACATGATATATGTATTGATGATAAAAAATAAGGGGTTTGAGGTCTTGTTCAAGGATGGGAAGGCAAGAACCAAACCTAGATGATCTAAATTCGATGGGATTGTGGTTGGGGTTAGAGTGCATGGTCTATACAGGCTGACAGGCAAGCCTATGAATCATGGGAAGAAGTAGGTGGAGCAGGTATAGGTTCTAGAGAAGCAAGTGTAGGTGCAGGCTTTAGAGGAGCAGGTACAGGTTCTCAGGAAGAAGGTCTAGGTTCCATAGGCTCAGAGGGAGTCGAGTTCTAGCTGGAGTTTACAGATTTAGAGGGAGACTTTGCAGCCTAAAAAGAGTGCATGGTCAGTGGGAAGAAAGGGTGCTTCCACATCTAGAAAGAAGGAATCATAGAGGGATTAGAAAGTGATACGGGAGAAGAAGAAGAAGCAGGATGCTTCCAGCAATGACAGTGACACTTCCAAGAGAGGCGTAGTTCACAGAACAAGGATTGCTGCAATTGTGAACACCAAGAATTGGGCGAGTGTTGCGAGTAATGATGATGATGATGAGTTACTTCCTAGTCTTGGAAGTAGCTCCCTCACTAAGAGGGAGTGTTTATTTTTGATTAGTTTGGGAGGTGCTTCAAGACCTAGGGTTAGGGGTTTGGAGGGAAAAGCACTACAAGAGTCACTTTTGGGCTTGGAACCCAAGCTTGGGGTTTTGCACCCATCAGAATTTGGGACAAAGCCATGAAGACGTTGAGCATGAGAAAATTTGAGGTGATAGTGCTTGGCATGGCGATTCCAATGCTTCGAAGATCATTTAAATCAGAGCTCTAGAAATGAAGTTATGAATTTTTGAAGGTTATGTGTGGGTTTGCACAAGAAGTGTCAATGTTGACTAAATGATACTTAACCTTGTGACAACTTGTGAAGCCCTAGAATGACGTCCAAGGGAGTCCTTCTTATGTGTCTATATAGGAGGTGAGTGGAGTCATTATTTCTCATCCATTTTATGCAACACAACACAAGAGAGAATCCTGTTGGAGGAGAGAACTTTTCTGTTCTATGGCTACAACAAGGAGGCATACCAACGTCGGAGAAAGAGGGTTGTTTGAGGCCTATTTCAGGGTGACCGAGTGCTGGAAGGCCGCAACCTTGAGGACTATTTTGAGGGCCATTTAAGGGTGGGCAGACCCTTATAAGGCTATCACAAGCATAGAGGATGCTAGCTGTAGCATGTTGTAGGGATTTGAGGGTAGGTCGAGGGTTAGTTTAGGGTTGGGACAACCCAAAATTGGAGCACCACTCCTTGGCCACTTAAGGAAGGGTAACTACATTTCTTGGAAGCAGTTTTGGGTGCAAAGGAAGGCTGGTTAAGGGACTATGGTGTGCCCTAGCCAGGCCTAGGTTGCTGCAACCAAATTAGACCTCAAAACAGTGAGCTGGGTTATGTTTTTGAAGGCATTATTATAGGTGTTGGATCCAAGTTTTGGATCAGTTTTGGATTGGTGTTTCTAGCAGCTTGTGGGAGCCAATTTGAGGGCTTGATTTGGTGACCGAGAGCCTTCATAGGAGCACATCTTGTAGTGATTGGATTGGGTGCCATTGGTCTGGTGGAGGGCATCGTGTTGGCTACCCAAAGTAGCCTTAGACTAGAAGTCTTGAAGTGACGAAGATAGCTTAAGATTGGGTGAAGTTTTGTAGTCTTATGAGTAGCTCTTTGATGGACGAAAGAGGCTACTAGAAGGTAGATTGGAGCTCAGGTATTGGCCAACTTGGAGAGAAAATTGGATCAACCTGTGTACATGTATTGGAAGTGACTTGCAACAGTGTTAGGTGGCAGCCCTCCTAGAGTCTCTGTGTTTTCCTTTGAAGAACGAAGGGGCGGCTAATGAGAAGTACAGGAGCGCAATACCGACAAGACAAGATACGACATAGAAACTTCAACAAAGATTGTTATTATATCTTGTATACCATAGACTATTGTATTATTCAACTTTGTTTAATATAATGAAAATTGGGCTGTACATTATTGTACAATATTTGTTAAACATTGTGTATACTTGTGCATATGTGATTTACTGCTCTATATTTTCTGTTGTGCAAAGTAGTTCTTGTTGAGACTTAGTTTGGTAGCATAAGAGATTCTAAGATTCTATCCTAGAGCCAAGATCATGGAAATTCAACAACTATATGTATTTTGCATTAATCAGAAAATATGAGAAGATTACAATGCTTTTCTCAAGCCCAAGCAACCTTTGCACTATCTCTATTTGTCTCAATGCTTCCTAGGCAAGCATTGGATGAATACAATATGATTTTCTCAACCTGGAGCTCAAACTGCACAAGTATTTTCTATCCTCTGTTTAACTGACTTCCTTTGGCCAATACTTTGCCAAATTCCTAGCCTTCCATGCTCCTACTTCCTTGCACTCACAAGCTCCACGCGTAAACTTGTGCTTCCTATTACTTGGTCTCACCAACTCGTGCTCACCAAAACCATGATTAAAATTGTGCTTTCATTCCTCCTTTTAAAGGCAATTCAAATGGCTAAGATTAATAATTTTTCTAATTAAGGAATGATTTATTTTTAGGCCTTCTTCTGATTACATGCACCATTTGTTTAATTTAGATGATTTTACAATTGATAGTACACTGTCCCTGAACTTTAATTTCAACTGGGTTTTTCCATGATTTGACATGTATGAGTTATTTATGAGTGATTTTTTTCAGTTTACTAGCTGAGTAGTGTAGGTTACACCCCACTACTGGGTCTCCCAACAATTCATCCATCAGTGGGAACTAGTTTAACTGAATTTAACTCAGTTAAACTGAATTAAATAATTACAACTCGAAAGAACTCAACTTGAGCCTCTAAAATTTTGGAACCACTGTACATGACTCTAGATAGACTTCCAACTCGAATTAACTGAGCCAACTAAGTAAAATTAACTTAGTTAACTATTACAAGTTTCTATAAGACAATTTAATTCCCAATTTAATTCAAGGACATTAAATTAGGATTATCTTGATGTTATTTTTAACATTTCTTGTTTCTATTTTCAACATGATTCTCTGTTCTTATTTCTTATCTCAATAATTTGTTCGTATCTCTATATTGTTTGCAATCAATTTGGTAACTAGATTAGTATATTTCATTCCCTATTGGTATTCCTTAGCTGAGAAATAAATTTATGTGTTGTGCAAGTTCAATTAATTTATGAAGTTTCTAAGGTGGTACCTTTGATTACTTAGTTTACATTGATGAAGATGTACTTTTGTAGTTTGTTTGATATGCATATGTAGTGGCATCTATCCCTATTTTCATCCCACTGAATTGAACGTGATTTTATTTCATGTACACTATGAATAAGTGAAAAATTGTAATGAATCATAAAGTTACAGTTCTAGTAGATGTTAATTGTAGTGGTATTTTCACTTTTCATTTCATAAATTCCTTTGTATATGCTCTGATCGTGTACATATAGTGCATGTTATCTCAATTTAGTCAATAATTTTAAAAGCGCTGACAACAAGAGTGTCAAGCGCCGATTTGTAATAAACAGGGTTAAAGTGTTGACAACTAGAGTAGCAGTGCATTTTTGTAAAAATGGTCAGTTAAAGCTCTATTTTTTTCCTATAAAAGGCAGTAAATTCAAGTGCGGTTTCAGAACATATGGAAACAATTTTTTGAAAATACAAAGAGGTTTTTGTTGACAATGGACCCATTAACAAAAACCTCTCATATTTTGCACAACTATCACATTTTGAGAGATTAGAATTGATCTTTGAAGCCTATTTTTCAGGAATTCATTAGAATTATTTTTTTCTATTTTTAGAAAAACGCTTAATCAACTTTGAATTGGATGCCACCTCATCAAATTCGACTTCGGGATCCTTAGCGTCAACCATGACTCCAATAACAACATGATCTTCAGATATATAATAATATTATTTCTTTTGTTTTATGATGAAACAAATGTAATGTATTTAATTGAATTAGATATTTGCTAATTTATTTTAAGACTTTGTAAATAAGTTTTTGCTAGAAACTTAGTTATAGTTTGTAAGTGATCTATAAAGACAAAGTCTTTGTAATGAATACAGGTTGGAATATTTTGAAAGAAAGCCTCTTTTATGTATTGTGCGTGTATGTAATCAACGAATATTACAACAGTTTATGTGAGTAGTTTGTAGAAATTCTTGTGTTTGCAATTCCTTGTCTGTTTCTAAGTTTCATATCTTCTTCAATATTTGAATACCATGTTGAATTAGAATTCATGTCTTTGTGCACCAAATTTTTTTATTCATATATTTATTACTTGTTTTTCACCTAAAGATCACACTAATTCTTTACCATTATCTGATTTCCCAAACTTGTCAAAGGAGTTTTTACTATCTTACTTTTGCGATATTTCTCACTGAAGCTGTGGTTTATATAAGAATGTTTGGGTCAGACTCCATGCCCAATGATTAAATTTCCTACAGTCTAACCAACCTTAGTTTTTCTCAATTAAACTAGCCATAGAACATATTACAGATCTTCTACCACTGTGACCTTGGGTAGCTGAGTTTAGGGAGAGATCCCTCTCCAGATTGAAGGGCCAACTTTCAACCTCAAAGCGGTTAGAGGTTACCTTAGAGTGTTTCCCTTGCAACTAGGGTTTTCTCTAAGAGATAATAGTGCCTACATCCCACAAGCCTTTGCTCCCAAATTGATATATTTAATATCCATAGTTTAAGTAATTAAATTACTTTCCAACAACATTTACAAGTTTTATAGGCATTGTATATATATATATATATATATATATATTTAAGATTGTTCAATAAAAATTGTCCATGCCATGTATCTTTTACGAAATCAAGAATATGTGAAGCTTGTCAATTAAGTTAAAAAGGAAATAAAGTAAGAAAATAATGGATTTATTTTTCATTTAGATAAAGAGTGAAATAAAATTACATTCATATCCTAAGATTATGTTATTAAGATATATTATTAATCATGTAGGAGCATGAGGCTTAAAAACAAAAGGCTTCAAATTTATTCCAAAAATACAAAAAAAGGTTACAAGCAAAGGAGTGGGATCCTTTAGCCGTCAATTTACAAAGTTTTCTAGATAGGATTTGAGTTAGGATTTATGGATTGAGTGATTTTATAATTAATTCAAGTTGTTTAGATTCAGTTGAGATTCTCAAGGAGAATATCAACCAGATTAGATATTGTCTAAGATTAGGCAGATTCGATCCATGGATTAAGAATCTGATTGTTAGAATGAAATGGTATTTATGTAAGTTCTGAATGATTGTAAAGGGATTTCACTAATTTGGCTTGATTAGGCGATGTAAGACTAAGTTACATAAACTATATCTTTGTGTATTTGTGTATAATTGGTCAATCTCAGAGGCATTGTATTCCTTCGAAATATCTCTGAGTTCTGTTGATTTGTAGTTTGGCTTTTGAATTAGAGTGTGAAAAACTTGTATTATATCTCCAATCTTGTTTTTTCCATGTTTTGAAATAATTTGTTTATGTTCTAAGAACATCGGAGAATAGTGTTTGAGACAAGTTAAATGTAGCGGGGGTGTCAAGTTTGGTAGAACAGAGAGAATAAAACCTGACAAAATTGTGTTAGCCCAAAGGAGTCTAGAACCGTCCAATCTACAGATCCAATAGATCTAACGGTCATCGCGCGTTAATAAGCTCGTACGTTTAGTCAAGGGAGAAAGGCGATTTTATGAGTGAAGCTATTTATCGGGTGAAGAAAAAGTGGTAAGCGGTCTTTTGAAATTCCAAGCGATTCCATTTATCGACCGACACGTTGCACTCAGGTGGAGAGAGAAAACCACTTTATCGCGTGGGTAAACATCATGCAAGATCCCCATCCGATATCGCTGTTAACCATTGGATCAAGTGTTTTTTGATCAACAATGGAGGATTGCCGATTAGTTTTGTTTATCGGGTGAACCAACAATCGTCAGATTGAAGGGTAAGATCAACAATGGAGAATTAACGCGATAATGTTTGTGAAAAAGCGGACGCAATAAGGAATTAACCAAAAGTTTGAATTCCTTTTGATTCCATGGTAATTGAAAGGTTGTCATATTGCGGCTAAATATTAAGCGGTTCTGCTAATTTAGCAGAATAGCCAAGTTTGGAGGTGGATGACTGATACTCCAAAGGAAAACCAATAAGAAGTTCCACCTGAACTTGTAGAAATCGTTTCTAGATATGAATGATGTCCATTATGCCTGCACCCAGGCCACCAATTAAGAACATATTTCCTAAAATGATTAGTTACTTATGAAACATCACAAGATATCACAACAATTGCTTTTGGTTAGAGTAAATTGCACTTGGCCTAAGTTACTTTTGAGATATCATTAGTTTAGTGAAATAATTGGACACATTTATAATAATGATGGCATATTTATAAGGGAGCTTATTTTTTTTTTATCATTTAAGCACAACTTGTAAATATTTTCCATGTCAATTTGTTGTTTCTTTACTAAGAAAGTTTTACATTCACAATTTTTAACATTATGCTCTAGCCTATCTAGAGCTTACCAAGTTCCCTTGGTTGAGATTCACTAAGAGTCTTTCACAACCAATTAACCATCTTAGTTGTTCAAGAAGGTGACGGGTTAACATGCCCCTGCCTTATCAACCATAACATCTTACTAGAAAAAATTCCTATCACAACCATAAACATTGAAATAACTAGGACTAAAATTTTATCAATCCCATGCTTATGTGAGCCATTCCATCTATATGCCCATATATATAAAAGCACATTCATGAGATCGCATTAAAGAGTAATAGGTAGACAAGTGAATACTACACAATCATCACAACTAGATGCACCGTTTCATGCCATGATCATGATAACCGAGATGAAGATGTCCATTCAGTAAGCAAGGACATAAATATACACACTTTATTATCATCATTTCTATTTAATTAAATATGATTTTCATTACAGATTTAAAGTCCACAAGGGCACTTATCTGTTTAGGATCAATAGTTTCCTACACTGATGAAGGATGAACCACTCTCCACCCAACCATAGACTTAGTTGTATGTTCCATCCTTTGTAGTTGGCCACCCCTAAGTTAGACCATGAAGTTGCAAGGGAATTTTTCACTCAGCGATTATAAGGTGGAGTCATGAAGGCCACTCTCCTTCATCAATTCTCTAGTAATCCCACTAAGATCAGAGTCAACCCAATATCATGGGTGGTCTCATAGTTGTTTTGCACAACAAGCACCTAGAGGGAAAATCTCCCTCAGGATACCAATGGTGCAAGGATGAAGGCCATTCTCCTTCGTTCACATGAAAATCGATATGCGGTCTTTCAACCTATTGAACCAAGTGATTTAGGTTATAAAAGGAATGAAATGAAAGGAAAAAAATGATACTAAACACCCAAATAAATATAATAGAAAGCACAATGATATGGTGAAAACCCCAACTTATATTAATAAATGAAATAATAAAATACCACAAAACACAAATTAGCTAAAATGGTGGTAGCTATCTTTGAATAGAGAGAGATGATGGTTACACACATTTGCAAAACCTAGCATAATAGCTCGAAACAATGAAATTTTAACATAAATAAAAAAAACTCTAAAAGTCCAAAACCCTAACCCTAGAATATGAAATGCTAAAAGGTTTGTGGGACCCAAGGTGATTATTTGGTACATCAATGTTTTGGATGCACAAATTTTGCATATAATACCTGTTTGGGGAACAAAATAGCTTGTTGGAAAGAACTATTCGAGGACTACATTTTCAACTAAGGGATAGGGCATGTTGCGGCATTCAATGGCTCCTCGAATTTCCAAAAAACATTATTTAGGGCCTTAAAACTACCTCAGAAGTGTGGGACCCAAAAATCATAGAAAAATTGGCAAGAAGATAAAGAACCATTGAGATAATGGAAAAGGTGGGTGACCACCAATATCCACCTAGATCACCAAGGTATTTTATCATTCATAATGTGGCCACAATGGGTCTGCATAATACATCAGGAGTCCTTTGATCCAATAGTTCTTTGGCACTTCCTCTTTCTTAATGCTTTTCGTGCTTTTATCAGACAAATTCCTAAGCAATTCTTGGCCCTCTAACTAAGGTTAAATACTTTAACACTAACTTCTCTCACCAAATCAAGTGAAACACAATTACATAGGTTTCTATGTCTCATAAGTTTCTCTACTACCTTTTGTGTGAAATTTCCACGAATGCAACAACTGGAGTCTAATCTTCTAACTATTAGCAGTTTATTTATTTATTAGAAATAATGGTTAAATCACTGATGCATTATTCACAATAGAAAACAATGCAGAATGATAAAAGGGGATTGAGAAATAGATTCACACACAAAATAAAAGTTTGACACCGTTGTTTTGGACTAACATCTCTGGAAAATTCCTGAAGGGAAAACCAGTGCAGTAGATGAGGGTTTATTTTATTATGTAGGAATTTGAGAGATTTAAAACCAAATGCCCACCTGGATATCCTCCATCAATACATTGGAAAAACACTGGAGGTAAAATATCTCCCTCTGTTATAAACTTGACCTCCTTTTGTTGCTCGCACTTCTTGCATTGGCCACCTGAAATGTGCACTGTTGGTTGAAAGAAATTCACACAACCTGGAATATGACTCTGAATGAGCCTTCCTACCTCCCTCTGCCTCTGGAATGAAATCAATTTTCCCCTTGGACACTCTTCTTACCTCCGACAACTGAATCGATCCCCTTTCGCCGACTCGCACTAGGGTTCCTGGATATTCGCACTAACTCCTGCAAACCATCTTTACAGATAGTTCAACCTCCCTTTTCTTGTCACCCAAACACTGGAAGATCACTGGGAAACTCTCCAAAATCCTATCCCCAATTTTTCTGCTGCCTCCTCTCTCTGATGCTCTTCCCTGGCTTGAACTGCGCCCTCACTGAAAACTACGAACTTGGTAGCTCAATTTTCCGTGCTTAGACTAATGCTCAATGTATCTTCTCTGGACCTACTCTTAATATCTCATTGAGTCTTCAACGACCACATTTTAATGTCCATCGATGGCTAATATCAATTAGACTTCCTGAATAAAAGCCTTTAGAGCAGTCTCGAACATCCTTAGTTAATTAACCTTAATTTACCACTTTTCCTAAGTTAGACTTAGGATATATTTTAATTATGAAAAATTAATTTAATTAAGGTTTTTCCCAAGCTTATCTAGCAAAACCTTTTATGGCTTTTGGAGATCTCGTGTTCCTTAGCCTCTTAGCATCATATGAGACTAGAACACCTGTCAAATGCTACCAAATTGATCACTAAAACTAACACTCCCTCTTAGCAAGGAAGGTGTTCTCCACTATATTCCACTACTCATCTCTCTTGATGAGCAATCTGTAGGTAGACTATCTCACACTGCTTGATGTCTGACATCTGTTGTACCTCCTTTATTCACATCTTCAAACTAATTGGACTCCTTGTCAATGGAAATCACTGTGAAGAAGTCAATTTGACAAACATTGTTCATCATGCTACTATGCATACTCTAGTCCACCTCACATTGTTGTTGACACTGCTCAACTGATATCATTGCACTACTATTGCAACCACTGCAATAATGAGTTTGATCTCACTTGATCTCCCTCTCTAACAAAACTGGGAAATCTCTCGTAGATGGAAACTCCCTCATAGAATCTCACTTTGGCTAGAACTAGTGCACCTGAAACCTGCAACTGGGTGATTTGCATTCCCTCCTCCTACATGAATTTACTGCAAGGACAACTGGAAACTCAATTTCCTTGATCTACTATTCCATTTGCAACTATCTCTTGAACCTCTGACTGCACTTGGATTTGCCACTGCCTCTCGAGTACTTGACTACGTCTAATGGACTCGGCCACTGCCTCTCGAGTACCTGACTACGTCTAACAGAGTCGGCAACTACCTCTCGAGTACCTAACTACGTCTAACAGATTCGGCAACTGCTTCTCAAGCATCTGACTTCGCCAAGTTTTGCAATTATCATCCAAGTAACTACGTGCAACTAGATGGCATTGATCACCTGTTACTCAAATACGAGGGCTCTTTTACCAAAGGTGTTGATCCATGTGAACAACAACTAGATTTGATCTAGAGTTCCTATTGCTAACCTATGGACCCTGTCCATATGGTCATCTAAACCATCATGCTTCTTCTCCATCTGAAGGTATCGTTGCTACCAATGCAAATTCCTCCAATCTAGAGGTCAACTTGTTGATCTTTGCTGAAGCTGCTGTTTGTTGCGCCTTATTGTCTTTCTTCCCCTTTGGACACTAGGTGAAGTAGTGACCAAACTCACCACATCCGAAGCACTTAACCTTTGAAGCACTGATACCTTTATTTTCCTTTCCCTTTCCTGCAAGGGCTATGTTTTCTTCTTTCTCCTCCACCTTCGATCCCTTGCTGCTGCTGCTGGCAGTACCATCTGCAAGACTAAGTTGTAGATCCTCCTGAGTGAAGTCACTCATAGGCATTCCCATCCTTGTAGCTGATCTTATCCAGTGATCCATTGAACAAAGATCTACCATTCCTTGGTAAACTCGTTTAGAGATGTCTGCACCAGTTCACTATTTGTTGGCTTCATTCCTATAACTACAAGTTCATATATGACTCCTTGAATCTTGGTGAGGTGGGAAGTTACACTCTCACCCTTTTGCGTATTTATCATCCTCAGCTTCTTTTTGGAATCATTTTTTGATTCTCATATGGATCCTGGTATAGCTTTACAATGACATCTTACATGTCCTTTGTTGTATTTTTTCTGCAATATGCCAGGCAATGTGATCTCGAACCCCGTTAAGGACCATCCTCTTGGATTTGGCCATATCTCTCTTGAACTAATGTAACTGGATAGGATGTGTTGGTTCAACTACAACCATTGTCGCAGACTCCTTTAGACCATGCTCATCCAATAGGAATTACATCCTAGCCTTCCACATGCTAAAGTTTGAGGCTCTGTCACGTCTATCATGATCTTTGAGTCCCGCTGTGGCCATCTCTGGGAAACTCAAATACACTGGAGAATTATATGTTGGAAATCTCATTCTCCTTTCGGTAACTCACCCAACCTTCTTTCTGCTACACACACTTGCTCTGAAATGCACAGATCTGCTTCTGTACTGGCCTTTGGTGTCTTTCCCGAAATTTGCAATGCCTGCTGCTTTTATTGGGTAACTCGCTCTACCTCCCAGAAGTCCTTCTTCAGAATTTAGCGCATGCACTGTTAATCCTAAAACTCACACTAGTTGGATTGAAAAGTCTACTATGACCTTCTACTATTAGAAATTATGGCCTCCTCTCCCTTAAATGGAAAAATTGGAACTCCTCTGCAAAATACTGGAAATTCCTCTCAGTGTGCTTTTCTCTTCCTTCCCTACGTAGATTTGCAACTGCAAACCCTTGCTGCAAATCTTTGTGACCATATTTACTTTACGAAATCACCGATCTAATCATTGAAACCCTTTCACAATGAATCCACTTCCTGCTACTACTGCTTCTGGGACAAATCGAGCTTTTCCTTCACCTTGAACTCGAAATCAATTTTTTGCCCCAATGATTCACACTACTTGGCTGGCCTATGTAGATCTGGAAATATTGTGCTCAAATCTCCCTCTAAAAATGCACAATTTCACTTTCCTCACTTTTGAGCCTATAATATGATCAACAATGCTTTGATACTATGTGAAATTTCCACAAACACAACAACTGAAGTTTAATCTTCTAACTATCAACAATTTATTTGTTTACGAGAAATAACAATTAAATCACTAATGCATTGTTCACAATAAAAAATTCATGCAAAATTATAAATAGGAATTGAGAAATAGATGCACACACAAAATAAAAAATTGACCTTGTTTTGGACTAACGTCCTTATAAAAACAATGAAGAGAAAACTGGTGCAACATACGAGGGTTTATTTGATTATGCTGCAATTTGAGAGATTTACAATTGGATTCCCAACTGATTATCCTCCAGTAATACACTGGAAAAGTACTAGAGATAAAATATCTCCCTTTGCTATCGACTCAACCTCCTTTTTCTTGCTCGCACTTCCTATGCTCGGACCTCTTGCATTGGCCACTTGAAATACACACTGTTGGTTGAAAATAATTTGCACAACTTGGAATCTGACTCTGAATGAGCTGTCCTGTTTCCCTTCGCCTTTGGAATGAAATCACTTTTCCTTCTGGACACTCTTCCGACCTCTGACAACTGAATCGACACTCTTCTGGAAACTCACACTAGGGTTTCTAACTATTTGCACTAGTTGATGCGGCCCTCTCTGTAGATAATTCAACCTTCATTCTCCTGTGACTCTGACACTGGAAGATCACTAGGAAATTCTCTAGAATCCTGCTCCCAAATTTTCTGCTGCGTCCTCTCTCTAATGCTCTTCCCTGGCTCAAACTGCACCCTCACTAAAAAATATGAACTAGGTAGCTTGATCTGCCTTGCTCACACTGATGCTTACTGTATCTTCTCCAATCCCTTTGACCTACTCTTATAATCTCTCGTTGAGTGTTTAATGACCACATTTTAATCTCCATCAATGACTAAGATCAATTAGACTTCATCAATAGAAGCCTCTAGAGCAATCTCGAACATCCTTAATCAATTAAATTTAATTGATCACTTTACCTAATTTAGACTTAGGAAATATTTTAATTATGGAAAATTAATTTAATTAAGGTGTTTCCCAAGCTTATCCCGCAAATCATTTTCTAGGTTTTGGAGATCTTGTGTTCCTTAGCTTCTTAGCATCATCTGAGACTAGAACAATTGTCGAGTGCTACCAAATCCATCAATAAAACTAACATTTTGTTCACAATCTTAGGATCCTCAAGTTTCTTAGTTTCTCTTTCCATGGGGTTTTCTATTTCACGAGTTTCCTTTCCACATGTGAGAGCCTCATTTTCTCCCACTTGTGGATGCACATCCTACCCTCTTTCTTTTGCACACACCAAAAATTGCTTGTGAATACTTGTCTTCTTTGACTTTCCTTCACAAGTTTCCTCTTCTTTAGTTGATTTCATGTTAGATTTTCCATTCGTGGTTAGGTCAGAAGCTTTTGGTTAGACCCCAAAAGTCTTTTGATGGTACTCTTCCCATAGCTTGATAGTCGGGTGCAACCCAACTACTTCCATAAATATGGAAGTTACTACCACATTCTCCCCACTAGATATTTTCTTGGAAAACTTGAAAATCTTAGACTTTATGAATATTTAGCTTAGCCAAACAATCTACTGGCAAGGATTATTTCGATAAATCCCTTTCGTTGGCTTCCCTCCTCTCTCGTGGCTTCTCATGGTTTGTATCAAGTATCCACCTCCTCATTAGTTGTTATTAAAATATAATTACAATTGTTTTTGGGACTTTTAACCCATTTATATTTACATGCCAATACAAGGATCATTAACATAATTAATTACAATTACAATATCTATGGGGGGATTAAATGTTTGAGTGGTACACTTCACACATTCACATCCAAAATCACAAAGCTAATTGAAATAGCTCATACCATGTGTGAAGATGTCAAGTGCATATAAATGAATTCACAAGTTTCATGAGAAACTTTGTGCATTTGTGCCTTTTGGTTGTTTCACATGTTTTATTTCACTTACAAGCAACTTACATAAAAGTCTCATGAGTATTTATATTAAACACTAAAAATTTATGATGATGGACAATGAACACCTCAATCATGGTAATGGGTTACTTTGTTAAATCTTGGAAATGATCTTCGTGTTGTCAATTATTATAGGATGTGATTTCTAGATCTATTAAAGAGTCGTGTACTTAAATATCAATAAATGGATTTTGTAAAGCACTTCAATATTAAGAGACTAAATTTTCTTCTCGAATACTAATCAACATATCATGTCAAGTAGTTTAGATACAATCTTAATAGAGTGTTTTTCCTACTTTAAAAATAATCAATAGATTGTGTCAAGTATTCCAAACACAAACATGAAGTCAATTTTAGGCTTTCATACTAATGATCCAGACTTGGGTATAATTTGTTGCCTATGGTGCATGATACCTTCACTATGAGGATCATGGTTATAAATGAAACTTATGTTGTGATACACGTAACCACCAAACATGTCATTATTCCCAATCATGATAGGGTGTTGTTGACTAGGTTATGTTACCCACCCAAGCCCTTGGATGTAATAAGGTTAGATTTAGTTAGTTTACTATTGTAAAGGAAAAGAAAAATGTTTGATAAGGGTTTTCTAGCTCAAATTCACCCTAATAAAGAGAAGTAAAAATGGTAGGATGAGTAGGTGAGTAAGTAGAAGAAAGGTTGCAGAAGTATGATGATTGATTAAACAAAACACATTTATCATCTTTCATCATGTATTTCAAATTTTAATGGGCAATTAAGCATGCAATGGATATGAAAGTCAAATAATTAACCTCCCTCATTCATTTCACCTTTCACTTAACTAATTTCCCACAATAAAGATCAAAGTACTTGAAATCCCTAAGTCAAAGAGGCTCAGAGCATTTTTCTGACTTTTGGAGGGACTGGACCCTCGACTCAATGACTTATATGCAATAAGAACTAAAACTCCCTCATAAACATTCATTCCCCCCCTTCAATTCATTCATTTTCCCTAATAATACTCTTTTCCTAAAGATAAATAACTTTTACCTAGGGAAAGTATTTGTTCCCCCACATGACTCATTTTCATATAAAAAACCCATAAAAACACTATATCTTAAGTTTTATGTTATTATCAGAAAAGCATTAAAACATGAAATGTCAAATACTTAGGGTATTGTGCCCCTTTCCGCTCACTTTTCTAATTACTAATTTATTTATTAAATCCCGAAATAAAACCCCCTTTTCCCCGTATATATGTAACTCCCTCAATATTAATTAACCCTACCCTAGTTTAATTATATAAATTATAATATTACCCGAAAACCACGAAAATCCACTAACTAATCGACCTGCGATTAAGTTAGCCTAAAAACCAAATTAAATCCCGCCACTAATCACCCCGATACCTTAACCCTACCTTAAACCTTCATTAAATTGAAGACCACCACGCTTAATTACCCACTGGGCCCCCCCACTACCCTCCATGAAACTCCACTGCCTGATCGTCGCACGATCACTCCCCTCCACATCTGATGGTCCTCATACATTTCAGAAGGGCTCGATGTCCGAATGTTACCCGCCTTAAAAGGGTTGTTTTTCGTTGGTCCTCGAAGGATACATGTCGCTCGATGAGTGGAATCGGGCGCCCCCCTCCAATACCACCAAGCACCCAAAAGTTGTGCGAAGGAAACCACTTATCGCGAGCCCACTACGCACTAAAAAAACCACTGTTCATCCCACTACACGACAAATGACCACTGTTCACCCGTACTTGCCATTTTTGACTTTTCCACATAAAGCCAAAAATCCTCAAATAATTGTTTTTATCATTTTTTCAACTGAAAACCTCCATGCACGCACATGCGAACGTCGAAGCTGTCAACCCATTTATAATTTGCACCCTGAAGATGCCACAAGGCTCCTAGATTGTTGTCCAGCTTGCTTGAATCTTTTTCCACTGTTCTCAATTGCCAGTCACCCAGTTCAGACTCAGTTTTCTTCAATTCCAGGTATTTAAGCCATAATTCACTGGAAACCCTGTCAATTTCAGAACTAGTCACTGAGTTTTCTTAATTAAAATAAAAATGAAGCTCTGGTAACTCAAACCCACTTGGAATTAAACCATCATTGCCCTAAAAAACTGAAAATCACCTCCCCCATTCTCAAATCCATAAGAACTGAGAATGGCTGCGCCAATTGCCATGGATGTGAGACAAATTTCCTCTCCTCACCTGGACTTAGACCACTCCCCCTAGCTGATAAAGATTTCCAAATCAAGGACATCTCTATCCATGAATCCCCTCTCAAATTATACTGCCGATACAAAGACCAATACCTGAACCATGCTGATAAAATTGGTCTTTGGGAGTCCAATTTACCCAAGTACCAATTCCCAGAAATTCATATTTTCCCAGAAATTGTCCATTACTGCTATGCAAACTATATCCCTAGCTAAAGAGTAGTGATGTCACCTAACCAAACTGTACTTTTCACCATCACTGCCAAATCAATTAATGAAATGCTGTAACTTCAACCAGGGCAAAACCTAACCCCTATTTCAATTGGAGACCTATTAGACTGATTCCCTAAGCTTACCACTGCAAAACTTACTGAGATGTTCCAAACCTTCATTGTACAAGAAAAACATATTCCAAAAGATCCTCCTCCATATTTGTATACCATATTTTCCAAATTTGGCCAAGACATTGTAGCAATGATATCTAGTATTCTAGGTTTTACCACCAGTGAGTATATAGATGAAATCATCCTGGCTTTCATGTCCATCTTCACTCTAGGACAACCTCTCGCTATCATTTATGATTATGCCAAATTTATAGTTGACAGGGTGCATGAACAATTCCTTAGGATGAGTAATGAGAGAGTCTTCAAGTATTCCTTTGTTTTGTATCACCTTTTTATATACTACCAAGCAGATAAGTTCCCGTTTACTCTCCAAAAGCTTGATACAAAGGGTCACCCTAGGTCAGTTATTTTCTAGACTCCATTGATCCATAAATATGACTCCCCATATTCATATACAAACTTCATAGACTTATTTGTACATCCCATTGTGATAATGCTGCTAGGAAGCCCTCCTCAAAGAATCAGTTCAGGTATAAGAAGGATCCCGCAACTCTCAAAGGAATCCAAAGTGGGGGATTGGTACTTGTACCAAAACCACACTGAAATTAGGATTTATGGCTATGAGCTGGCCCCATATAAACTACCCAAATACCTCCCAATGAGGTTATTTGCTTTGGATTACTACAGGCAGATAATGAATTCAGATGAGATACATTTTGTCAGAGCCAAAAAGAAGGCCCAACTCAGGATAAAAGACTAATTAGGTCCCTTTATTCGCAATAGTCGAGAAGCTGGAAAGGAGGTAGACCAAATCCTTCAACGGTTAAATCTAAAACAGAGCTTCATATGGAGGTATGATCCCTTGGATTTCATCTGCAACAGAAGACAGAAAAACAAGATGGCTCCCTACATCCATCACCGTATCCCTGAAATAGAAAAGTATGCCAACCAATTGGAATGGGTGGAAAACACTTTAGAAGACGGGGATAGCATTGAAGTTGTTGTGGAAAATACTTTAATTGATCTAGAGAAACAACTTGATGAGGATTCTTTCCTGCAGGTGCTAGGAGAATCACAGGCACAAGGAGAATAAGAAGTACAAGAAGAACCAGAAGAACGAGGCCTATCAGAGGAGCCAAATCAAACAAGTAGACCATAGTCCACCATGAGTAACCCCCTGTTTTACAAACTCCTCTAAATGAGGAGAAAAGCCTAAAAAGAAACAGGGAAGGGGCCATTACTTTAGGAAGAGCAACATCACAGGGCTATGCAGAGACTAGCCAGGCTAAAAGACAAAGGGTAAATCCTGTCTCTGAACAGGAATATATAGAGGAGATAGTTGATGCCACAAGCATCGAAAGAGATGGGAGTAGGATTGCCACTCCATCTAGAGGCCTCCCAGAGCCTTCCACATCACATACCTAGATATTGGAAAAACAATAGAGTGTGGAGGTATCCTCCTTCAGAATGCCAACAGACAAAGACCAGGATATCAAAGAAAGGTATAAAGAGATAAAGGCCAGAAATGAGAGGCTAAAAGCCCAGACACATGCGCGGTACGTTAAAATGACCCCTACCAATCAAACAAGGCTCATGTCAGCCTATGATGTTAAAGAGGGGAAGATGCAGATGAAATTCATGAAGCCCACTACTCAACAATCGAGAACAACAACAGACTTCAAAAAGATAGACTTCGAAGTACTGACAAAGGGCATTCATCCTATTGACCAGATTGAGCTGCACAAGAAGACAAGGGAGATGATTTACTCCACCTTGACAGAGAAAGCCATCGCTGCCCACCAATTGCAAAACTCCCTGAATAATATATCAGCATAGTTCTAGTTGGAGAAGGCCTCTTCATAGGCCAAAGATACCAGAATCAAGTCCTTGAAGGACTTAGTCATTGAGTTGGGACAGGATCCCAAAGATGTAAAGGCCACATAGAAACTAATAAAGAAGAAGAATGATGATATAGCTGCTCTGAAGAAGCAACTCAATATTCCCCAGTTGCATCACCCACAAACAGTAGAAGTCCTGGAGGCACAAAAAGTATATGAAGAGCTCATGGACTTGGTCTCAAAGCTAAATGACCAATTGAAAGAGACAGCGAAAGAATTAGACACCTTGATCCAGTCTAAAAAAAGTGACCTAGGCACCACTTCTAGGACTGTCATTCCCACTGTTTCTACTGCAATTCCTTCTACATTGGTAGCATCATTGGCACCTACAGCTCCACCTGCCACAGGACTGCTAATCACAACTAAATCTACAGCAGCAGGCACACCAACAGAGAAAACAACAGAGCTAGTAAAAGCCATGGAGAAGATGCCAATCCAGGCAACAGAGCTCAAAATGCTAAAAAGAAAGTGGCAAGCTTAGAAACTGACTGTAAGCTTGCCCAAATTCAGCAAAGAGAAGAAACACAGAAAGCCCTAAGGATGGGTGAGAAGATCAAAGTCCTAGAAAATGATTTGACACTATAGAAGCCACTAAGTCAGACCAAATAGATGCTCTGTGCCAATATCATTGACTCTGTCAATGATATTTGGCCATCAATTCAAGTTATATTTGAGCAAACTGAATTGGTGAAGGTAGCCATTGAGCCTATCTAGAAAGTAAGGGAAGAGTTGGAGACCAACCTGAGGATGCAAATCGACTCATCCACCTCCTAAACAACAAGAACAGACATGAGCTCCATGAGCTTGGTGTAGAGGATAGGATTGAAGTCTTCCCAGAGATTAAAAAGGTTCTGTCCAAAAGAAACTTTATGCTCAAATTGGAAGAAAAATGCCACAACATGCAGGTGGCCATTGACAGGTTCATGGCCAAATTTCAAATTTTGAGGGACAAAGGCCTTCCCAGTCCTATGGTCATCCATGATAAACTCATGACCCAATTGGAATACATTGATAGACTTAAGAAGTTGGCCAAAGAACAAGCCAACTCTTCAGGTATCAAAGCCTTGACAACAAGGAAAGTACTATATGACACTTTTGAAAACTTGTTCTTTTTAGAGCATGAGGTGAAACATTTGTTTGTCACCAAGCCCAATTTTACTAAGTACACAGAAGTAGATGAAATTTATAGGAGAATGTTGAAATTAAAGTTACCTGAAGATGAATGGTGGGGAAAAATGACAGATTTATTATAAAAGTTTTACACCAGAAAGTTACCACAGTAAATCTGAAGGGGGCCAGATGAAACAGGTAAAAGACAAATCAGTAGGGTCAAGGAGTGACAGGGTCAGAGTATCAGTGAAAGATCAAAATGAAGAAGATTCCAGCATACAAATATCATCCAGCGTAAAGGGTCACGACTCAACTGCAACAACTAGCACTACCACAATAAAAGGGACAACATGATGCAGTTTTCCATCTGTCTCTATTTTCATGCTTGAAGATATTTTTATTTCCTAAATTAAATCTCAAACTGTTATGAGATATTTTGTAATTATTTTTTGTATAAATATTTCATATTTCAAAGTATTTAGGATGGATTCAATGACATTTCTATAGATTTTTACTCTCAAATCAAAATTCTAATGTATCAGTGAATGGATTGGCTTGCTGGATCAAGGAATAAAGATAAGATATTTTATAGGATTCTTGTCTAAAGCGAAAACAAATAAGTATTCTCTCATGTTTATTGTTGTCTTTTCTTATGTTTTTCACAATCACGTTTGTTTTCTTAAAATCTGAATGTATAACTAGGAATGATATTTCATAAATTGATTAAATGCACTATGTCTTGACTGTTTACGTTCTGAATGTTTTCTAATAAACTATCTTAGCTAGGGAATTCTTAATTGCTCCTTAGTTTCCATAGTTTCCCCTTTGGTCTATAGTAAAGGATTCTTAGTTGCCCTTTGCTCATGATCACCCTATTTTCTTCATTCTGATCCCAGTCCAAGGATTCTTGAGTGCCCTTTCACTCTGGTTAGAATCATTTCACCCATTAGACCTGAAAATTTGCCTTTTGCGTTGCTAGCCTGCCCTGTGAACATTCCCTTTAATGATCTGATCCAGTTATGCTATTCTTTTATTGACTCCATAGCCCTAGCTCTATCCATCTGCTCCTAGAATTCCACCACTCAATCTAAAATCCAAACCCCATGAACACTAAGAACTAGCCTAAAATCTCATCAATACAAAGCTAAATTATAAAGAGAGAGCCCTCTCTGGACTTAGGTTGGCTAGAACCTGAGTCTGAAGATTGGTTTGTGGTTACCTCAGATTATTCCTTCTTTTGATAACTTCTAGGGAAAATTTCTGAGTGATAACATAGTGGCAACCATACTGGGGAATTTAATCCTCAATCTTAATAAACCTTGGAGAAAATTTCAAATCTTTATTTGAAGCCTCTTGAAGGGTTTATTAGAAGTTATTTATAAAATTTTACAAAAAGAAAGTAATTAGAAAAGTTCGAAACTCTGGCTTCAAGGAGAACTCACTATAATAAGGCCAACCCATATCCAAACCCTGCCTCGGTGGTGGATAATCCCAACCTGATTTCGAGAAAAGCCAAAATACAAGAAAGTTCAGTAAGTCCAACGCCTTCAATCAAAGAAGATTCATGGCCTGATGAGTGGTTGTTTTCAGAAGACCTCCCCTTTGATGAGTCATTTGACCTTTCCTTATTTAGAACTAGGTCTGAAAGTGCACTCGATGACATAGTTTTAGATCCAGAGTTTATTGTAGATCTTGAATTCCACAAGGAAAACTAGTCAATTGATGAGTATATTCTAAATTCCCCTCAGCCATCCCTTACTATTGCTAAAGATTCCTAAGCTTTCTGAACCAGTGTCAACTACCCTTAGTTCACCATTATTCCCTTCCATATCTGAAATTCATTCCTCACTTCCATTTATACCTTCACTTTCCTACCAACTTATCATTACACATCAATCACCTATTACTCCCAGTTCTCCATCAGCAACTGTATCATCCCTTGGTACCCCAACGCCACTTCTTAGCCTTGCCCAACTTAGAGACATGACAAGTAGATATGCTCCTCTTGTGTTACCTGCTCCACTTGGTGCCATGCTACAAGATCACTAGAACAAAATTGTCCAATTTGATGGCATAGGACCTTATACAACACAACATCATGTAAATAAAATGACAGATTACTTTGAATTACATGAAATTGATATTGGAGATGTTCAAATGAGACTTTTTTTTTAGACTCTAGGTGGTGATGTAAGAAAATGGTTTAGAGCTTTACCTGCTAATAGCATAGATAGTTTAGAAGTATTTTATCAGCAATTTTTAAATAGACAAGAAAAGAAAAAGAACCCTCTACAGATTCTTTCAGAATACGAAAGCATTAGAAGAGGACAAAATGGAATAGTCTAGGATTACTGTACCAGATTTAACAATATATACAATGCAATACTAGTTAATCTTAGACCCCTACCTGAGTTAGCTCTGATAAAGTTTCCTGATGGGTTTGACATTGATATGGCATTCCAACTTAGAGAAAGAAATCCCACAACTTTAGAGGACATGCAGAGTGTACCAGTTAGTGTAGAAGCTAACTTGCTAGCAAAAAGAGCTAGGGTTAGGAATGAAAGGAGAGGACCCGTGAAAGATGAAGCCTCATCCTTTGACCTTAAAATAGATGTCCTAACCAAAGGAATTGAAAAACTGATGGATAAGATAGAGAAAATTGAGAGGAAGCCTCAATGGGATAATCAACAAGCACCTCCAGTGAGAAATCCATACTTTAGAAAGAATCAAAATCAAAACACTGGAAAAAATGGACCTGATCAGAATATTAGGCCTCTTTTTCAGGAAAACTATGCTGAAACATCCCATTCAGAAGACTCTAGACAAGACACACAAATTAACTTAACAGGATTAGATGAAGAGGAAATTGTCTTCTTGACCCAAGATGACTAGGAATTACATATGCTTCAGCAATTGCAGACCCAATTCGGAGAATCATTCGATTATAAACAAGGGTATGATTATGCTATTTTTGAAGTACACAAACAATACAACTTGAGGAGTAAAAAGAATTCTGATACTCCTGACGAAACCAAGAAAACCATACCAAATCAACCTAAGAAAATCAAAACAACACCAGTTACTAAAACTCTTCAAATTATTCCTAGGCCAAATCAGAACCCTTCTGGTCCCACCATTGTAGATATAACCCCTGACCAACCCCCTGATCATCAACCATCCACTTCAATCCCCTCCAAGGAGATAGTGGAGAAATCTCCAAACACCATATTAGAAAATCCACAGAAAGATACTTCAAATGTAGAAAAAGAAGAGCAACCTACTCCAAATCCTACTATGAAAATTCCAAACACTCAAACAGAAAAAGCCCCTTTGCTTTTCAATTTGGGAGCAGGGGTAGCTAAATTGAAAATTTCGGTTCCCTTAAAAGAGCTAATTAAAAATGAAACCTATAAGTCTCAAATAAGCAAAACCTTAAACTTCGTTGAGAATGAAGACTGTCAACTTGTTTGATGATTAACTTGAGCTTATATTCAGTCCTGATGTTAATGGAAAACCACTAGAAGGAGGAATACCACCCTTTTATATTAGCCTTAGCGTTCATGATAAAATCTTACACAATGCAATGTTAGATTTAAGGGCTTCACACAATTTAATGCCTAAATTATTTATGGAAAAATTAAACTTGGACATTACTAGACGTTACAAGGACTTGTTTTCATTTGATTCAAGTCAAGTAAAATGTCTAGGATTAATCAAAGACCTATGTGTTTTCTTAGTACAATATCTTGCTAAAACCATTCTCATAGATATAATAGTGGCTGATATCCCACCTAAATATGGCATGTTATTGTCTAGGGCATGGGGGGCTAAACTCCAAGGACCTTTGCAACTTGACATGTCATATGCCACAATTTCAGTCTTTGGACAACCCAAAAAGCTGTACAGAGAGACCCTAATGAAATATGTGGTGAGTAGCCGTGATAGACCTCAAAACTTTCCTATCTACTCCATGCATTCTGACATTGATTCTTTCATTTTGTATAATGCTGAACAAAAACAACAAACTACTTCAAACAACATTATTTCAGAACCAAAAGAAATTGTAGTTACAGTTGAAAAAGAAACTGTCCAAACAAAAGAGATTTCTAATAAACAAGATGATGAAAACAACTCAAACAAGGAAGATTTTCTTCCCCCCTGACAGTGAAAATTATAAACATGAGATATTATGGCACCTTGAATTTGATGGATTAGTGAATAAATTAGGAGTAGGAACAAGAGTGTGGATATATAATCTGGAGAATGATCACTCAGAGGTCCATGCTTACAGACTGAATTTCAAATGCACTAACAACATGGCCGAGTATGAAGCACTTCTTTTAGGTTTTAAAATAGTTAGAAAGTTAGGAGCTATAGAGTTTCTATTATGGGAGACTCTGAATTATTGATAAATCAGATTAAAGCTGTATATATGACCAAAGACCCTAGATTAAGTTATTACAGAGGAATTATTATGGAAATACTAAACACTTTCCTAGAAACCAAAGTTGCTGTAATTCCTAGGAAGCATAATATGCGGGTTCATAGTTTAGCAATGTTTGCCAGCACTTGTAAATTACCATTCCAACCTAACCATCAATATGCTGCTGAGGTTAGGCATAGACCTGCTATCTCAGATAATTTGAAAAATTGGCAAGTATTTCCTAATGACAAACAGATAAATATTTTTTTAACCTTAGGGGAAGAATTTGTAAATATTAATATAGATACTAACATAACAATAGATCATGATTTTGAAGAGAAAGTAGAAATTAATAAAATAGAAGATGAAAACATAGATGGATTTGATCCCACTAAATTTACCAAATTAGATGTAGAAAACCTAAAGCAAGTTGAAATTGATGAGATAATTAACGAAGACTCTGAAATCATTAATCTCAAAGACAACTTTTTGCCCTAAGGATTAACCCCTTTGGAAGACTTGTTTGATTCAAATGATGTCCCTAGAAAACAAAAAATGGAACCCTTAAAATTTGATATAGAGGAGTGCAATATAGGTACCAAGGAAAATCTAAAATTGATCAAACTTTCAAAGTCCTTACCTCCTACTGAAAAAGTGAAATACCTTGAATTACTAAAGGAATTCCAAGATGTCTTTGCTTGGAGTTATGAGGACCTCAAGTCCTATGACACCAACATAATACAACACACCATCCCCATAAAGAAAACCAGAAACCTTTGAGGCAGAAGCTTATGAGGATTAATCCCATCTTATTGCCTTCTATTGAAAATGAAATCCGAAGGATGTATGAGGCTAAGATAATAACACCAATTAGATTCTCTGATTGGGTTTCAAATTTGGTGCCCACAAGGTACAAAACTGGTGAGATCAGACTTTGTGTTGATCTCAGGAATCTTAATAAAGTTCCACTCAAAGACAATTATCCTCTCCCTAAAATGGATCATATATTACAAATGGTAGTAGGGTCAACCAGAATCTCATTATTGGATGGCTTTTCTGGTTACAATCATATTTTAATTCGCCCAGATGACCAGGCTAAAACTGCGTTTACTACTCCTTGGGGCACATTCATATATGTGAAGATGCCTTTTGGATTAAATAATGTAGGGTCTACTTTCCAAAGAGCCATGGACATAGCTTTTGCTAAGGAAATTCATGACTTCCTAGTAATATACTTAGATGATATCACTGTATTCTCAAAATCTGATAAACAACAATTGTATTATCTAAGGCAGGTCTTCATCAAATGTAGGAAGTATGGAATTTATTTGAATCCCAAGAAATCTTATTTTGGGTTAGAAGAGGGAAAGTTATTAGGCCATATAATTTCTAAAGATGGTATCCGAATAGATCCTGCAAGAATTGAAGCCATCTTACAGATACAACATCCTGGAAGCATCAAGGAATTACAAACCTTTTTAGGAAAAATCAACTTTCTTAGGAGATTTATTTCTCTCTTAGCAGAGTTAATTAGAGCATTGAATAACATGTTGAAGAAAGATTCGACCATAAAATGGACCATTGAAGCTATAAGAGATCCTTTGAAGATATTAAGCTAGCCTTAAAAAAATACTAGTTATGGTCAGTCCAAAGTTTGATAGGGATTTCATTATATTTTCCTTTGCCTTAGAACACACAATTGCTGTAGTTCCATTGCAGAAAAATGATGAGGGTTATGAACAACCTATTTCCTTTTTTAGAAAAGCCTTGAGAGATGCCTCTTTAAAATACAATATAATGGAAAAGCAAGCCTTTGCTTTGGTTAAATCTATCAAAGATTTTAGAGTTTACATTTTATATTTTCATGTAATAGCCTATGTCCCCAATTCAGTAGTCAAGGATATACTAACTCAAGATGGTCGAGATGGAAAGAGAGGGAAATGGATTGCTACTATATTAGAATATAATCTGGAGATCAAACCAACAAAGCTAATCAAAGGCCGAGGTTTAGCCAAGCTCATGGATGAATCGAACTGTCAGGCCTTAGATGTAAATTTTATTGCAGAAATGGATAATGGAGAGGAGATGGCAACTTCACCAATCAGCCAGGCCTTTATTGAATCACCATGGTATGCTGATATCATGTATGTTTTACAAAATCTACAAGCTTCTCCTGAATTATCCAGGACCAAAAGCAGATTTTTAAAAATGAAATCTTTAAAATTTTGCATAATTGACAATGCTTTGATTTGGAGGAATCATGAAGGTATCCTTCTTAATTGTTTATTAAGAGAAGAATTTGACTATGTGTTACAAGAGTTTCATGCAGGTGACTGTGGAGGACATCTTTACTGGAAAACCACTGCTGACAAGATTCTTAGAGCTGGTTTCTATTGGCCTAATTTGTTTTCTGATGTAAAGAGATTTGTAACCTTCTATCATAAATTTCAGATTTTTGAAGGAAAGAAAAAGCTTTTACCCTTGATCTTAAAACCAATCTCTGTTGAAGCACTTTTTCAACAATGGGGTCTTGACTTCATTGGTGAAATCCACCCACCTTTTTCTGCCCAACACAAATGGATACTCACCGCTACAGATTATTTTACCAAATGGATAGAAGCCATACCATCAAGGCAAGCCACTGATACTATTATAATAACCTTCCTTGAATCCAACATCCTATCTAGATTTGGGTACCCAAACAAGATCATCACCGATAATGCATCAACTTTCAAATCCAGAAGAATGATTGATTTCTGTAATAAGTATCATATAACTTTGGGCCTTTCCATAGTTTATTACCCCCAAGGAAATGGACTAGCAGGGTCCTCAAATAAAAGTCTGGTAAATATCATCAAAAAATTGTTACAAGATAAGAAGAAAACATTGAACAAGAAACTAGTAAATTCCTTATGGGTAGACATGCTCACCACAAAAAAATCCATTGGTACTAGTCCCTTATCAATTAGTTTATGGAATGTAAGTCGTTTTCCCATCTTCCTTGAGAACACCAATGATGAAGCTACTCCAAGAATTGCAAGTTGAACCAAATGACATCCAAAGAAGAATCAACCAAACAATTCATTTACAATAGACGAGGGAAGAAGTGTACATTGGAAAGGATCAAGAATACTTTTGATAAAAGGACTAAGGCATAAGATTTTTACATAGGGGACAAATTTCTAAAATGAGATTCAAGAAGAGAGGATAAAGGTAAACATGGGAAATTTGATTTCTTATGGAAAGACCCATATATCATTTATGCTTTCAGAGGTAATAATGCTTTCTTCCTCAGAGAAATGGATGGCACAAAAGCAGAAGGAGGACCATTAAATGGTCGAATGCTCAAACACTATATCGAGCTTAGTTACTGATTTCACTAATCATTTGCACATATTTTACTTTCAAAAGTCTATAGTGGATTGGATGGTGATTTTTTGAAGTTGAAGCCCGAAGAAAAGGTCTTAAGCTTCAAAAGTTTTACTATCACAAATAGAAATAGCAGAAATATGAAAAGGGAAAGTTGCAGGATAACATCACAGCAATTCAGAAGGCCATTGGTCTATAAAGTTCTTTGAAATTTCATGTTATATATCTGACCCGCAAATATATGAGAAATAGAAATAAACCCAAGAATAACAAGATCGAAATAGATAGAAATGATTATTTATTGATCAAACCCTTAAGGTAGGGCAACACCATACATTCACTCCTTAAGGAAGGAGAACACTCCACAAGCCATATGCCTGCTGATACAATATTCCTTTACATCCCCCCATGTGGAGTCTCTAGCCTTTATATAGGCTTCATACATACAATACCATGGGTCATTATCATGGTTCCCTCAATACCATCTATCTAATACCATGGGCCCATTACATTATTACTAACTACTTGTGATCCCTTACATGATACGGGTTAACCACCTTATTTATTACTATGGCCCATTCCATTATTACATTATTCCCTTGGGTACATCTCTTTGTACCCCATATTATCCCCCTAGGTATATAACATTCCACCCCCCTTAACATGTTTTGTCCCTGAAACATGGGAAAAACACAAATAATAAGATCTACTCAAAAGAGTAGTCCACTGGTACCATGCACGTGCATCTAGCCATCCCAGAGAAAGGTGAACCCTCAATCTCGTTGGTGCCGTGCTCGCTTGAGATGGAAGTTGACCTTGACAGCTCTTCTGTGTTGATGTGTAGTAGGTGGATCTTTTCTCCTCTCTATATGTCATTCGGGGGTTGTTGTCCTTGTGGCTAATTGGTTGCCATTTTGTTGGTTGTTTTATTGCGCGGTGATGCGGGTGATGATATGTTGAAGTTTTAACCCACGGTGTCTTTTTATTTAATTCACCCCTTACTGGAGCCTGACTGTTATCTAATGCATGCGGTGGTGCCTATTGTGGTGTCTTATCTTCTAGTATTACTTCAACAACTGAGCCCTCATCTGATGTGTCAACACCTATAACCTTTTCTGCTTCAACATCTATTTGTGTTTGATTGTCGACCATCAACTACTCATCATCTGATGTTTAAGTGTCATTAGAGCTTTGTCCTTTTGCCTCCATAGTCTCTGCTTGGGACTTAATGGAAATATTCTGCAATGTAATTTTCTTCTTTTTATACCAGAGCTTCAGGAATTTCTTCTGCACATTGATATTGATAATACCCACTTATTCCATCCGAGGTTATCCCAAAACAACATCCATGTTATCCATATTTGAAGTATAAAAATCACCATGCAACACATACTTATCCATAGAAAGCTTCAAATATTTATAAACTTGAACATCCTCATCATCAACCTATGTGTTTTCAATGTGTTTGGCTGGAACTTGCAATTTTTTTGCCAAATTAACATTGATAAAATTATGCTTGCAACTATGATTTATAGACAACAATTTTCTCCTTCTGAATCAAGCCATGAACCTGCAATAAGGAGACACCCGTAGAAAATAACCCCTTACGTGTCTCATTCTTCTTTTTTT
>APFE030474771.1:120891-139635 GCA_000404065.3 Pinus taeda
CATAATTTTTGAATGCCTGAGATTAAATCTGTAATATGTACATACTTTTTCTTTCTGCAAATGTTTTCCATATTCAAAAAATTAAAAAAATGTAAAGAGGGTATGTCCTAAAAGAATAATCAAAGGACAAAAATAATAAAAAGGTAAAAAAAGATGAAAAATATGAACCCCAAGAAAAGAAAAAGGACCATGAAAGTGTGCAAGTCAAAATGCCACTACTATTTACTTTTTGTGCATAATAAATGATTGTGTGCAGTTTGTAACCTTTGCCACAATCCATGATAGTCAAAATGTTTAAACTTGGCTATTTCATGTTTCATTTTCATGTCTATAGATAGAGAATAAATATCTGACCAAACTGTTTAATCTTGGCAGACAATTAGATAGATAGAGTAAATAAAAGGAGCTCAACTATTTAATATGAGCCCTTAGATGTAATAAGGTTAGATTTAGCTAGTTTACTATTGTAAAGAAAAAGAAAAATGTTTGATAAGGGTTTTCTAGCTCAAATGCACCCTGATAAAGAGAAGTGAAAATGGTAGGATGCGTAGGTGGGTAAGTAGAACAAAGGTTTCAGAAGTATGATGATTGATTAGATAAAAGCACATTTATCATCTTTGAACATGTATTTCAAATTTGAATGGGCAATTAAGCATGCAATGGATATCAAAGTCAAATAATTAACCTCCTTCATTCATTTCACCTTTCACTTAACTAATTTTCCACAATAAAGATCAAGTACTTGAAAACCCTAAGTCAAAGAGGCTCAGAGCATTTCTTTGACTTTTGGAGGGACTACATGCTTGGCTCAATGACTTATAGGCAATAAGTACTAAAACCCCCTCATAAACATTCATTTTTCCCTTCCAATTCATTCATTTTCCCTAATAATACTCTTTTCCTAAGAATAAATAACTTTTACCTAGGAAAAATATTTGTTCCCCCACATGACTAATTTTCATATCAAAAACCCATAAAAACACTATATCCTAAGTTTTATGTTACTATCAGAAAAGCATTAAAACATGAAATATCAAATACTTAGGGTATTGTGCCTCTTTCCACTCACTTTTCTAATTACTAATTTATTTATTAAATCCCGAAATAAAAACCCCTTTTCCTCGTATATATGTAACTCCCTCAATATTAATTAACCCTACCCTAGTTTAATTATACAAACTATAATATTACCCTAAATCCCCGAAAATACACTAACTAATCGACCTGCGATTAAGTTATCTTAAAAACCCAATTAAATCTCGCTGTTAATCACCCCGATACCTTAACCCCACCTTAAACCTTCATTAAATCGAAAACCACCACGCTTAATTACTCGTCGGGCCCACCCACTACCCTCCGCGCAACTCCACTGCCTGATTGCCACACGATCACTCACCTCCACATCTGATAGTCCTCATCCATTTTAGAAGGCCCGATGTTCGAATGTTACCCACCTAAAAAGGGTTGTTTTTCGTCGGGCCCTCGAGGTTACATGTCGCTTGATGAGTGGAATTGGGCGACCTCACCCCAATAGCACCAAGCGCCCAAAAGCTATGCAAAGGAAACCACTTATCGACAGCTTGCTACGCGCCAAAAAAGCAACTGTTCACCCCGCTACACGACAAATGACCATTGTTCACCCGTACCCGCCAATTTTAACTTTCTTGCATAAAGCCAAAAAGCCCCAAATCATTCGTTTTTATTGTTTTTTCAATTGAAAACATCCATGCACGCACCTGCGAATGTCGAAGATGTCAACCCACGTACAATTTGCACCCCGAAGATGCCACAGAGCTCCTAGATTGCCTTCCAGCCTGGTTAAAGCTTTTTCAACCGTTCACAATTGCTAGTCACCCGGTTCAAACTCAGTTTTCTTCAATTCCAAGTATTTAAGCCATAATTCATTGAAAACCTTGTCAATTTCAGAACCAGTGATTGAGTTTTCTTAATTAAAATAAAAAAGAAGCTCTGGTAACTCAAACCCACCTGGAATTGAACCTTCATTGCCCTAAAAAACTAAAAATCACCTCCCCCATTCTCAAATCCACAAGAACTGAGAATGTCTGCCCTAATTGCCATGGATGTGAGACCAATTTCCTCTCCTCACCTAGACTTAGACCACCTCCCCCTAGTTGATAAAGATTTCAAAATCTAGGACACCTCTGTCCATGAATCCCCTCTCAAATTATATTGCCAATACAAAGACCAATACTTGAACCATGTTGATAAAATTGGTCTTTGGGAGTCCAATTTACCCAAGTACAAATTCCCAGAAGTTCATATTTCCCAGAAATTGTCCATTACTTCCATGCAAATTATATCCCCAAACCAGACTGTACTTTTCACGATTACTGCTGAATCAATTAATGAAATGCTGCAACTTCAACCGGGGCAAAACCTAACCTCTATTTCAATTGGAGACCTATTAGACCAATTCCCTAAGATTACCATTGCAAAACTTGCTGAGATGTTCCAAACCTTCATTGTAGAAGAAAAACATATTCCAAAATATCCTCCTCCATATGTGTATACCATATTTTCGAAATTTGGCCAAGACATTGTAGCAATGATATCCAGTATCCTAGGTTATACCACCAGTGAGTATGTAGATGAAATCATCTTGGATTTCATGTCCATCTTCACTCCAGGACAACCTCCTGCTGTCATTTGTGATTATGCCAAACTTATAGCTGACAAGATGCATGAACAATTCCTTAGGATGAGTAATGAGAGAGTATTAAAGTATTCCTCTGTTTTGTATCACCTTTTTATATACTACCAAGCAGATAAGTTCCCCTTTACTCTCCAAAATCTTGATACAAAGGGTCACCCTAGGTCATTGATTTTCTGGACTCCATTGATCCATAAATAGGACTCCCCGTATTCATATACATACTTCATAGACTTATTTGTACATCCATTGTGATAATGCTGCTAGGAAGCCCTCCTCAAAGAATCAGTTCAGGTATAAGAAGGATCCTGCAACTCTCAAAGCAATCCAAAGTGGGGGATTGGTGCTTGTACCAAAACCACACTGAATTAGGATTTATGGCTGTGACCTAGCCCCATATAAACTACTTAAATACCTCCCAATGAGGTTATTTTCTCTGGAGTACTACAGGCAGATAATGAATTCAGATGAGGTACATTTTGTCAGAGCCAAAAAGAAGGCCTAGCGCAGGATAAAAGACCAATTAGGTCCCTTCATTTGTAATAGCCGAGAAGCTGGAAATGAGGCAGCCCAAATCCTTCAACAGTTAAATCTAAAACAGAGCTTGATATGGAGGTATGATCCCTTAGATTTCATCTGCCACTGAAGACAAAAAAACAAAATGGCTCCCTACATTGATCATCGTATCCCTGAAATAGAAAAGTATGCCAACCAATTGGAATGGGTGGAAAACACTTTAGAAGACAGGGATAACACTGAAGTTGATGTGGAAAATACTTTAATTGATCTAGAGAAACAACTTGATGAAGATTCTTTCCTGTAGGTGCTAAGAGAATCACAGGCACAAGGAGAATAAGAAGTACAAGAAGAATCAGAAGAACTAGGCTTGTTAGACGAGCCAAATCAAATAGGGAGACTAGAGCCCACCATGAGTACCGCCCCAGTCTTACAAACTCCTGTAAATGAGGAGGAAAGCCTCAAAAGAAACAGGGAAGGGGCCACTACTTCAGGGAGAGCAACATCACAAGGCGATGCAGAGACTAGCCAGGCTAAAAGACAAAGGGTAAATCCTATCTCTGAACAGGAATATACAGAGGAGACAGTTGATGCCAGAAGCACCAAAAGAGATTGGAGTAGGATTGCCACTCCATCTGGAGGCATCCCAGAACCTTCCACATCACATACCCAGATATTGGAAAGACAACAGAATGAGGAGGTATCCTCCTTCAGAATGCCAGTAGACAGAGACCAAGATATCAAAGAAAGGTACAAAGCGATAAAGGCAAGAAATGAGAGGCTGAAAGCCTAGACATATGCACAGTATCTGAAAATGACCCCTAGCAATAAAACAAGGCTCATATCAGCCTATGATGTTAAAGAGGGGAAGATGCATATGACATTCATGAAGCCCACTACTTAGCAACCAAAAACAACAACAGACTTTAAAAAGATAGAATTTGAAGTACTGGCAAAGGACATTCATCCTATTGACGAGATTGAGTTGCACAAGTAGACAGGGGAGATGATTTACTCCACCTTGACCGGGAAAGCCATCGCTTCCCACCAATTGCGAAACTCCTTGAATAATATATCAGCACAGTTCCAGCTGGAGAAGGCCTCTTCATAGGCCAAAGATACCAGAATCAAGTCCTTGGAGGACTTAGTCATTGAGTTGGGACATGATCCCGAAGATGTAAAGGCCACAAAGAAACTGATAAAGAAGAAGAATGATGATATAGCTGCTTTGAAGAAGCAACTGAAGATTCCCCATCTGCATCACCCACAAACAATAGAAGTCCTGGAGGCACAAAAAGGACATGAAGAGCTCATGGACTTCGTCTTAAAGCTAAATGACCAACTTAAAGAGACATAGAAAGAATTAGACAATTTGATCCAGTCCAAAAAAAGTGACCTGGCCACCACTTCTAGGACTGCCATTCCCACTGTTTCTACTGCAATTCCTTCTACATTGGCAGCATCATTGGCACCTATAGCTCCACCTGCCACAACACTGCCAATCACAACTGAATCTACAACAGCAGGCACACCAACAGAGAAAACAACAGAGCTAGTAAAAGCCATGGAGGAGATGTCAATCTAGGCAACAGAGCTCAAAAGGCTAAAGAGAAAGTTGCAAGCTTAGAAACTGACTGTAAGCTTGCCTAAATTCAACAAAGAGAAGAAACACAGAAAGCCCTAAGGATGGGTGAGAAGATCAAAGACCTAGGAAAATATTTGACACTACAGAAGCCACTAGGATAGACCAAAGAGATGCTATGGGCCAATATCATTGACTTGTCAATGATATTTGGCCATCAATTCAAGTTATATTTGAGCAAAATAAATTGGTGAAGGTAGCCAGTGAGGCTATCTAGAAAGTAAGGGAAGAGTTAGGAGACCAACCTGAGGATGCAAATCGACTCATCCACCCCCTAAACAACAAGAACAGACATGAGCTCCATGAGCTTGGTGTAGAGGATAAGGCTGAAGCCATCCTAGAGATTAAAAAGGTTATGTCCAAAAGAAACCTTATGTTCAACTTGGAAGAAAAATTCCACAACATGAAGGTGGCCATTGACAAGTTCATGGCCAAATTTCAAATTTTGAGGGACAAAAACCGTCCTAGTCCTATGGTCATCCATGACAAATTCATGACCCAATTGGACTACACTAATAGACTCAGGAAGTTGGCCAAAGAACAAGCCATCTCTTTAGGTATCAAAGCCTTTCCAATAGGGAAAGTACTATATGACACTTTTGAAAACTTGTTCTTTTTAGAGCTTGAGGTGAAACATTTGTTTGTCACCAAGCCCAATTTTGGTAAGTACACAGAAGTAGACAAAATTTATAGGAGAATGTTGAAAGTAAAGTTACTTGAAAATGAATGGTGGGAAAAAATGATAGATTTACTATAAAAGTTTTACACCAGAAAGTTACCACAGTAAATCTGAAGGCAACCAGATGAAACAGGTAGAAGATAGATCAACAGGATCAAAGAGTAACAGGGTCAAAGAGTATCAATGAAAGATCAAAATGAAGAAGATTCCAGCATACAAATATCAGCCAGCTTAAAGGGTCACGACTCAACTGCAACGACCAACACTACCACAATAAAAGGGACAGTGTGATGTAGTTTTCCATCTGTCTTTGTTTTCATGCTTGAAGATATTTTTATTTCCTAAATTAAATGTCAAACTGTTATGAGATATTTTGTAATTATTTTTTGTATAAATACTTCATATTTTGAAGTATTTAGGGTGGATTCAATGATATTTCTATAGACTTTTTCTCTCAAATCAAAATTCTAATTTATCAATGACTGGATTGGCTTGCTGGATCAAGGAATAAAGATTAGATATTTTACAGGATTCTTGTGTAAAGCGAAAACAAATAAGTATTCTCTCATGTTTATTGTTGTCTTTTCCTATGTTCTTCACAATCATGTTTGTTTTCTTAAAATCTGAATGTATAACTAGGAATGATATTTCAGAAATTGCTTAAATGCACTCTGTCTTGACTGTTTACATTCTGAATATTTTCTGCTAAACTATCTTAGCTAGGGAATTCTTTATTGCTCCTTAGTTTCCGTAGTTTCCCCTTTGGTCTATAGTAAAGGATCCTTAGTTGCCCTTTGCTCATGATCACCCTCTTTTCTTCATTCTGATCCCGGTCCAAGGATTCTTGAGTGCCTTTTCACCCTAGTTAGAATCATTTCACCCATTAAACCTAAAAATTTGCCTTTTGCTTTGATAGCCTTCCCTATGAACATTCCCTTTAATGATATGATCCAGTTATGTTATCCTTGTATTGACTCCATAGCCCAATGGTTTGAAGACCTAGCTCTATCCATCTGCTCCTAGAATTCCACCACTCAATCTAAAATCCAAACCCCATGAACACTAAGAACTAGCCTAAAATCTCATCAATACAAAGCTAAATTATAAGAGAGAGCCCTCTCTAGACTTAGGTTAGGCAGAACTTGAGTCTAAAGATTGGTTTTTGGTTACCTTAGATTATTCCTTCTTTTGATAACTTCTAGGGAAAACTTCTAAGTGATAACAGGGCACAACAAAAACAACATGGGAGATACATGGGCACAACAATAACAATAGGGGGCTACACTTACAATAACAATAAGGGGAATACACTAGAATTATAGGGACCTAACATGCCCCTCTACTTCAAAAAAGTGTTGTCATCAATGCTTGAGTAGTTCCGGATGCTTTAGTATAAAATTCTCAACCTCCCATGTGGACTCTTCAGTGGGAAAGTTCTTCCACTTAATGAGATTCTATGAAATTATTTGATTCCGTCGTTGTCAAGTTCTTGTTTCCATGACTGCTTTAGGTTCAAATATGATTTTTCCTTCTTCACCAAGTTCTGGCAACGCTGTTAGAACAAAGATCTTGTCATCAATAAATTTCTTTAAGCATGAAATATGGAAAACTGTGTGTACTTAGAAAGATCCAAGCAACTCCAATTTATATGCTATAGTACCAATCTTTTGCAACACCTTGTAAGGATCATAGTACTTTGGTGGTAATTTATTATCCTTTTTAAGTTGTTTAAGGAACATTTGTTTGTATGGTTGTATCCGTAAAAATACCCAGTTTCCTATATTAAAACTTCTTTCACTGCGATGTTGATCTGTTTGTTGTTTCATTCGATTCTGCGCCAGAGTGAGGTTATCCCTTAAGATTTGGAGAACATGTTGATGCTCACTATGATCTTCCAATCCTTTAACCTTAGAATTTTCTCTTAAAGTTGATGTGATTGATGGTGGATGATATCCATAAAGTGCCATAAATGGGGTCATTTTTGTTGCAGTATGGAAGGAAGTGGTATACCACCATTCAATTAGAGGGACCACTTGACCCATTGTGTTTTTTATCAGATACAAGGCAACGAAGATATCCTTCCAAACATTTGTTCATTATCTCAGTTTCCCCGTTAGATTGAGGATGATAAGATGAGCTATTAGCTAACTAAGTGCCAAGACAAGAAAATAATTCCATCCAAACATTTATAGTGAAAATGGGATCTCTGTCACTTACAATAATCTTCGGGTTTCCATGTAGCTTTTGAAATGTTTCCATAAATGTAGTAGCAACTCTATTGGCTTAAAAAGGATGCGATAAAGCACAAAATTGTGCACACTTGGTAAGGCTATCAACAACCACCATGATGACACTCTTTCCTTCAGACTTGGGTAAACTTGTGATAAAATCCTTTGAGACCTCCTCCCAATGCTAGCTTGGAATGGATAAAGGTTGTAACATACTCGAGGTCTTAATTGTCTCAACTTTATTTTATTGGAAAACCAAGCATTCTGCCACAAACTTATGAATATCATATTTAAGACCATCCCAAAAAATTCCTTCTTGACTCTGTGGTAAGTTTTTAAAAATATTGAGTGCCCTCCTAAGGGGGAGTTGTGCAATTCCAAAGTAGTTTTTTCTTGAGTTGGGAGTTCTTACAAAGATATAAGCGATTTTTGTACCATAATGAATCATTTTTCTATTGGAAAATTAAAGCAGTTATACTAGGATTTGATTCTTCTTTCTTAATAATTACTTGTGAGTGTGTTGGCTTCTTTTACTTTTTTATTATGTTATCTTTCATTAAGAAATTACCATATTATGTGAATATGAATACTACAAAACATGAGACACAAGATGTAGGCACTATGCCACAGAAAAACCCCCCTCGAGGGGAAATCCCAGTCAAGAAAATGCTTCCTTTCAATAATATTTGTTGAGACTCTTCACCCTAGACAAAGACCAAATGTTCCCTCCACACCAAGTTAGCCTCCCAGATCTTCGACTTCGTTTCTAGCAACTTTGACTAGGTAGCGTGTTCCGACATCAGGAAACTTCTGGCATCAGCGGCACTTGGGAGACGTCAATCTTCCAATCTAGGGCGCGAAACAAAGAGAGAGAGGCACCAAAAGTTTGATTCTCTTCTTCTCTTTAGATTTACCCATACTCGTACTTCCTTTGGCTTCCTAGATTTAGACTTCGCACTTCCCCAACTACTCTTGAGATATCGAAGTAGCTGGAGATGTGATGCTCCAAATGACTTTGACTAGCTTGTATTTATAGGCTCCATGTGAGGTCGAATAAGTTTCCCTAGGAAGACTTTATCTCTTCTAGACCAACTTGGTGTGGAGGATACATAAATTATATTTGACTCAATACTAAATCTTTTTACGCAATTCAAAATCCCAAGAAGGGTCTCTTTAGAATGACTTTATAAACTCAATATTAATCCTAGGAGTCATTAATGGGGACTTATACTAATATAATAATGACCCCAGCATGAAACCCATGCTTTAATAAGTCATTGTTACAATAATAAAAATTCTTTTCTTTATTCTTTTGACAAGTACATTTCATGATGATTCAAATACTTTAATGAAGACCGAACATAGTTACATTTTCCAACACAACCTCTTAACTAGGCTGGTATTCATAATGTACAAATGCAATGGAAGTTCTCAAACTATATGAACAATGAAGAACTTTAGGCACCTCAATGACATGGACTAGATTCTATTATCACTCCTTCGAATCTCCAAGGTTGAGGTAACCAGAGACCAACCTTTTGACTTAGTAGCTAGCCCTACCAGGCCAGAGAGGGCTCTCTCCAAAGAATCACAGCCAAGAGGGTTGGATAGATTAGGGTTTTAGGCTAGTTATGATGTGCAGAAGAGTTTTATTTTTTGAAATTGGGTTGCTGGATGAGGATTAGGTCAAAGAGACTAGGTCAGGGAAAATAAGGGTATGATTGCAGACATTTCATGGAGCAAGGTAGGTAGGCACTCAAACACTTTAAGGTTCTTGAGTGAGGGCTCTCTCTAAAGAATCACAACCAAGAGGGTTGGATGGATTAGGGTTTTAGGCTAGTTATGATGTGTAGAAGAGTTTTATTTTTTGAAACTGGGTTACTGGATGAGGATTAGGTCAAAGACACTAGGTCAGGGAAAATAAGGGTATGATTGCAGACATTTCATGGAGCAAGGTAGGTAGGCACTCAAACAATTTAAGGTTCTTGAGTGAGATGGATCATACTGATGAGGTGCTAGAAAGAGCAAGACAAGCATCTATTCTTTCTAAATTGAAGAAAATGGACAAATTATGAAGATTTCCCCAAAATTGAGCATGTAAGATGTATTTTGCTCATCAACTTGAAAATAAACATATTATAGAAGTGAAATGAAACATAAGAGTACAAAACATTCAAACATATGCAATATAAGAAGAAACTATGTCAAAATGCCATACCACATGTATTCCATCAAAATCGTTGCAACTCATTCATTAAATTTATGCCAAATATTGATTACACTAGTGTCTCTGATCAATGCTACAACATCCAACTGAGTCCAACTTGTGTAATGAGTCGAAAAGTATAAGATATAGATCTCAAACCACCTCTCTCATCCTCGGGGGTCAAATCCATGAGAGGAGGAGAAGTTCCACCAAAAATTGAGGTGAAAGATGAAGTGTAGGGAGGTCAAAGTGACTCATCCCTAATTACAATGAAACTGATTCATTACACCTCATTGAGTTCATTACCTAATGTATTTACCCTAGGTAATAGTAAAAACACCATAATTACATTTAGATCATCAATTTCATAAGTAAAAACTTGATTTCCCAATATGAAAATCAAATCTGGAGAAAAAACAATGAAAAATTAGAAAACTGTTAAACGCGCCATCTCTGTGTCAAACACGCCATCCATCTTGAAGCCAAGTTTTGAATGCCTTCCTGGTGTCTAAATTTAGCCCATGACAGCTCATTGGAAAGCCTGTCCTATCTAGTTTCCAAATATACCTTTATTTTGCAGAATGGACTTGATTTGACCCTCCAAAAGTGGATTCTCTCAAGAGTGCTCAACGCGCAACGCCAAGGTGAAAAAGGAGGCAGAACATTGATTGTTTGTGTGTTTTTTCACCTTTTCACCTGCCAGTTGTGCAAACCAAGGCTAGCAAAGTTGTTTTCTTGCATGTCTTCATCATTGTGCATCCACTGGTGGTCTTCATTTGGCCAAAAAGTGCCTCAAAATAAAAGCGTTGTGCCCCTGACATTCTAGCTGTCAAAAAATTGTATATGATTGTTGAAAAACACAAAAAACTTCAAAATTACCTCAAAACCTGTCAAAATGGGTGAATGGTTGCTGATCATGTGGTTTATGCATGGAGTGAGGCTTCAACAAGGATATCAAATCTTCCTTCCTCTTCTTGCTTGTTTAGGGCTTCAATATTTGCATTAGCTCTTCTAAGATTTGCCCTTGCAATCTTGTTCCTCATGGCATAATGTTTTGCCATCTTTCTCTAAATGTCATTTTCTTTGTTGGCCTTGTCTAGGAGCTTCCCCAAATGCTAGTTTACCTTGTCAAGCCATTTCTCCCAGTTCTCATTACTCATGATGGCAAACTGTTCATTCAATGTGAGCTGATTTACAAGCTCAACCTCCTTTTGTCTCTCTAGTTCTAGAGCTCTTTTCAGCCCTCTAGTCCTAGGTCTGATTTTTGGTTCTTGTTCTTCTTCAGTTTCACCATACCTTCCATAGGCTTCATCAAGCAATGCATCCTCTTCTTTCTTTCTTCCTCCTCACTCGAATTTCTATTTTCTTCTTCTGACATGGTGCCTTGATTTTTAAAACCCTAGGGAGATGAAATAATAGTGGAATATAGGTATAGGGAGTTAGGAATGGTGCGAGGAATTTAGAGAGATGAGGGAAGGTGTTTGTGGTTTAAGGGAAGTGACAGGGAGTGGGAATGTGATGGGATTTGGGATAGGGAATTTTATTACAGGTTAGGGGTTTTGGGAGCCTAGGCAAATGGAACACTTAAATCTTAGGGTTTTGGGAATAAAGGGCTTTGGGAAGTAGTGATATGATATGGAGTTTGGGAAAGGGTCGAATGGTGATATGGGAAAGGAATAGAAGTGCTAGGGAGTGAAATTGGAGGTGTAGTTAGGATTTGATTATGATACTAGGGTTTCTCTCAAGGAAAACATAAAATTTTGCGATGACATTTAAAACACCACAAAATGACTTGTGAATGCTAGGACAGTATATATTTGCATTACATACTTGCTAGAGGATGCAGACAACCAATCTTGAGGTTTTTGGAGTGATAGGAAATTGTTTGGACGCTGATGAGCAATTTGGTCAAACACACAACGCAAAATACAAGCACACTCTCTAGAACATAGGTGCGCAACGAAACACACAAATGCGCAACATAACACTGAAACACAACCTCCACAACAAAAACGTGTAGCGTAATTTCCGTTTTGCCAATTTCACCTTTCAGACTTGAAAATTTCTCCTTTTCTAGTTTCTCAACAATGACAAGAGCAAATGAGATGTGAATTGATGTCTTGAGGGTTTAAATACTTGGTGGAATTTAATTTTGTTGATTGAAAACCCATTTTGCTAATGTTTCAAATCACTTTTCAAACATTGCACTAATACCTTGTACCTTGTCCTTTTTGCTTTGCAGATTGATCAATTGTTGGAGTAGATACTTTTTGATTTGACATTTATTGTCTAGTTGGCATGGTGGAACTGAGTTGGAAACTTGAGAAAAAGTTACTTATTACATATAATTGACATAAAATGACATAAATAAAAAAATAAAATTACATCTCTGTTTTTTGGAATAAAATTACAATCTGGAATGAAACTTACTTGAAATCAAAATTACAACTTTGGCAACCATATTTACATGTTTGCAAATCCTCTTTAAATGAAAAAGGGATATTATTTTGTTCACTTTCCTACTTTTGCTGGCCTTATGTAGTGAAATGGTGTTTTATTGGACCTTGGAAAAATGAAACCTAGAGACCTAATGAAAACCTTGAGTGAGCAGACTTCATGGTGTCTTGATTGACATAAAGATGTAATGAAATAAGCTTTCATAATTGATCTATGGTCAGTAAGACATGAAGGTGGGCCAACAAAGATAGATTTTTGAGGAAGAGTGAGGTTCTTGACTAGGGCTACCATCATTGAGTAAATTTTTGAATGAGGACCTAGGTGGAATGACAAAAATTTATGAGTGAAACCCTAATATGAATATAAAAAGTGGAGTTCTAATCACTGATGGTAGGATGTAAATACTGACTTAACATTGGCTTCGGCTGCGGATGTTAGCTCCTTGGAGGTTCCAAGAACACTGTAGACCAAGTTCCTATCCATTGGGCATGGAGTCAAAATCTAACAACCAAACTGGACACTTTAAATTTGAATCCAAACTATTAGATCATCAAAGCCTTAGGGCCCTCTCCTCAGGCTTCAAACCTTGATGAATTATGTCGTCACTTGCTGAAAACTGAACTTGAAAGAAAGTTGTTGAAAAAAAATCCACACCCTATCCTATTCTAACTGCGGAAAATGACTACTAAATCAGGTAAAGGAAAAATATCAATGAAACCAATCAAGCAACTGGATCCCTTATTGTCCTCTATTTACACTACCAACAAAAAACTTGAAGATTGACAACTCAACATACAACTGAAGCTGAAAACTATGATTCTAAACAAGATAACCATCATGATCTGATGACTGCAGCAAACTGGTAGAAGGATCTTGAAAAGCATGTACAAAGGAAAGATCTTGATGATCAATAGAAAGATGAGAACAAATGTCAAGTTGAATTGTTTCCTCTTCATGATTCAGAGGCAACACATTGGTATGTTCCTCCAATTTTTTCCCTTCTTCCACCATTACTGATTGGGTGAAATGATCATTCCAGTGTAACCAATCTAGTAGATGGTTACTTAAATTTTACTCACACTTACCTCGAGCAGGGAGAATGAGGTATATGTAGGCAACTCACAATGAAAACTGAAACCAAGATTTATGCTGATAAAGAAAACAACATTCATCTTCTCCAATGCTTGCAAAAGGCTGAAATGATCTTTCTAGTGTAACCAATCCAGTAGATGGTTACTTATTGAAATCTGCTCTCACTTACCTCGAGTAGGCAGAATGATGTATATGTAGGCAACTCACAATGAAAATTGAAACCAAGATTTATGCTGATAAACAAAACAACATTCATCTTCTCTAGTGCTTGCAAAAACACTATCCAAGGGATCTTGAAAATTATGAAACATTACCTTTTTTGAATCAATAAAAGGAGAAGAATAAATATTATTTCTATATGGCTGTAACAAATTAGCAAAAGGATCCTGCATAATATTTTCAACAACATAAGTGTCCTTATCTATGGGATCCGGGGCAAACTCCTTTTCATCAACAGATCTTTCATTTTCTGAACCTTGAGGAAGATTTGTATCTACAAGGGGCTCTAAAACAACTTCTTCTTTATCACTGTTCTCCTCTTCATAATCACTTGGAAACTGGGAACAATGTATAATAACATCATCATTCTTAATGGATGGAATATGTATTTGCAAATTAAGAATCTGATTTGTTTCTTCTTCAGTGAAAGGAGGAAGTACTCTTTGTTTTCTTTGGACAAACAACAATTGTCTCCTTTCCCTCCTCAAACTTGACAAGGATGTTGAATATCTTCATTAATTTCAATCAAAGGAGTATATGAATTTTCATTAGACTGCTCATTCATTTCATGTGATTCCTTTTGACTATCAAGATGCATAATTCCTCCGTCTTCAAGAAAAGAGGAAGCTACTGTATGTTGACTATGATCTTGTATATCAAAGTGATTGGCTTCTTCACTCTGTTGTTGAAGGGAAAAATTAGAGAAGACTTCAATGATTTCTTCATCATCCATACATTCGATATCATCAATACTTTCAAGATATGCAATCAAACCTTCACTATAATCACAACATATTTGTAAATTAAGATAAGACTTCGCATAATGGTTGGAGAACACATTATGAAAATCCTTTAGAGAACATAAGCTTCCTTCTGATAACCCTTCATACCATACCCTAGCTTTATCTTCAAGGGTATCCGTAAACAACTTCATGAGATAGTCCTCACCAAACTCAACTCTTAGTCTACATAAATATACATGAAACCTTACTAAATTCAAAGTAGCCTCATCTTTTTGTTCATTTTTAAATATAGAAAGATTTGTAAATCAGTCAACATGAGGCATAGGATTTGGAAATCCAGGGATCTGAGATCGATCCATAGGAGCATACTTGGGATTTATTCTTGCGGTAGAACTCATCTTGACAACAATGAAGTCACCAATAAGGTTTTCAGACTACTGGTTCTTGAAAAGTGGAGTTGCCATGAAATGTTGATTTTTTGGATCTTTTAGTCAATGGAGTTGCTAGGTGAATGGTACAACCTTCTTATGTATCCAATTGTTGTTCACCATCAACAATTAGATTTAAATCATTGTCGTTCCTTCTCGGGGAAGATAGAGCTTTTGTTCCTCGACAATGACACCAATATGTTATCACTCCTTTGGATCTCTGAGGCTGAGGAGGAGTCTAGCTGAGGTAACTGTTGGGTGTGGACCCTGATTATCTTCTGTATTCAAAGGTTTCAACTGGATGTATACTCCAGGAAGACTGTACACCCCTCCATGCAGTGCGGCTAATTCCCCCCCTGGCTGGGGTGTCCGGGGGACAACGGTCTCTCGGTGGCGGTTCGGGGGTAGCGACCCCAAAGCTAAAAATAGGTGTAAAATTGCCTTGTAAAAGTATAGTAATTTCTAGTCAATCTGGGCCGTTCATTAGTGGATGATCTGACAGTAGAAGTTATGTTTAATTTAGGGTTTTTTTTACCCTAGAAGGCAACCCCTTGCTATATATGAGGGAAGTGTATTGCGTCTATGTAGATCTGTATTCGGAGTGAGGAAAAGGGAGGAGATTAAGAGCGAAGAGGGAGTTACAATGGATCTGTTGTAGGTTGTATCTATTTAGTTTGGTAGATAACATAATAAAAGAAGTATTGGTTGTTTCTCCATGGACGTAGCATAAACTGGGTGAACCACGTATATCTGTCTCTCTCTTGTTTTATATGTTTATATTTCTACAATATTTTTTGTGTTCCATTGCTCTGTAATATATAATTTTCTAACAACTAGTATCAGAGCCGAAGGTCTATTTGGCTTATAAACTCGTAGGAGAGAAGTGTTCCTGGTTTGAGTGGGAGCAATGGCGGAAGATGGTAGGTTTAGGGTCGAAAAATTCAATGGCCAAAACTACCAGCTGTGGAAGATGCAGATGGAAGATTATATGTATCAGAGAGATCTGTACCTACTATTGAGTGGAAAGACAAAGAAGCCGACGAGTATGACAGACACAGAATGAGATATTTTCGATAGAAAGGCACTTGGAACAATACGGTTGTGCCTAGCGACGTCAGTAGAATTTAATATTTCGAAGGAAACGACAACAGAGGGTTTCATGTCGGCATTGGCCAAACTATATGAAAAAAACCCTCGGCCTCAAATAAGGTATTTCTTATGAAGCATTTATTTAATATGAAGATGTCAGAAGGTGGATCTGTTGTAGACCATTTAAATGATTTAATATAGTTACAAGTTAGTTAAGTTTTGTAGGGGTAAATTTTGATGATGAAGTTAGCGCTCTGTTATTTCTGTGCTCATTGCCAGAAAGTTGGAATGGCTTAGTTATGGCCATTAGTAACTCTGTCTCTGGATCTAGTACTTTAAAGTTTGATGATGTTGTTAGTGCAATCCTTAGCGAGGAAATGCGACGGAAAAGCTTTGGTGAGACATCAGGTAATGCTTTGACTGCAGAGACTAGGGGAAGAAAAATGGAAAAAGGAAAGAGCCTAGGATATCGCAGTAAGTCAAGAAAAGGTAGATCCAATTCCAAATCGGGGATAGTGTGTTGGAAATGCGGGAAGAAAGGACACCTGAAGGAAGATTGCAAGTCTCGGAAAGGAAAAGAAGGAGATGCGCAACAAGAAACTAATCTTGAAGCGAATGTAATAGGTGATGTGTTGCAAGATGCTTTGATTCTTTCATTAGAAAATATTATTGATGCTTGGGTGGTAGATTCAGGGGCCTCATTCCATGCCACACTTAATAAGAAACATTTTCATGATTATGTTCAAGGAGATTTTGGACAGGTTCGATTGAGTGATGATAAATCTTATAAAATCATTGGAATGGGTATAGTTTTCATAAAACAACAGAATGGAAATCAATAGCTATTGAAGGAGGTAAGGCATGTTCCAAATCTGAAGAAAAATTTGATTTCAATGGGGCAGTTGGGAGGTGAAGGTTGCGTAATTACTTTCACAGATAAAACCTGGAAGGTCACTAAAGGATCGTTGGTAATAGCGAAAGGAGGAAAGGTTGGTATATTGTATTTATGCAATGGTATTTATAATTCTGTTAATGCTTTAACTTCTACAGGAGAAGATACGACATTGTGTGTTGAAAAGTGTGCAACAAGAAATGCTTGTTGAGAATGCAACAAGATGATGGAGCTTAGTGGAAAGGAGTCGCCTTCACTAAGTGGGCCCGCAGGCTATTTTTGGTGCAAGTCTATTTTTAGATTATGTCTATTTTTAGACATACAGGATGCTATTTATGGATGATTGATCAAGTTGGAAAAAATAGATGGACTTCTATTTTTAGACATATGGGCGGAGTCTATTTTTAGACTGCCAGGCTAAAAATAGAAAAGTCAAATATTATTATCTCACAATAATATTTGGACTATAAACTTAATCTTATTCTCTTGGAGCACTTCAGTTCGAGCTACGGATGTGGCCATGCAATTGCATGAAGGAAATACGTGGTTCTTATGCGTTAGTTGAATATTTGCATGCATGACTTCAGTTAGAACTCAAGTGAGTTAGTTTAGTGGACTGGAGGTGCAGTTGATGGAGTTGTGTTCAGTTTAGCTTTGTTAAACTAGATGTATTTAGTCTAACTGGCGAATAGACTAGAGATGAGTTAGATGAATTAGTTATTAACTAATTCACAAGTTATTAACTCATAATACAACTAATGAATACATCAGTTAACTCAGTTGCATGTCAGTGCATGTTCAGTTCAGCAGGGACAGGGGTTAGAGAATCAGATTGCTATCAGTTGTGACTATAGTTGTGCACCAGATCTTGCACAAATCAGGGGATTGAGTATGCCAATGAGTTTTCCCACATTGTAGCTTGTGATCACGTGATTTAGCCAAGGAAATACGTGGCTGCCTTGGTATTATCATCAGTTCTCTTGCAGGTATTGAGCAGCAGAGGCAGGCAAGCAGCGAAGGAGATTTGAGCCAGTGATTGATTCAGATCTGAGCTGTATTGTGTGTAACAGAGTGGAGATACTTGTGAGAAGTATTATGCTGTGTAATGTTACATGACTCAATCATTAATATACAGATAGTTGGGGTTTTTAGCGAGATGCTTTCCCCGGGATACATACTGTGTTAATGTTTGAATGCTCTTGATGTTTTATTGTTATTGATGCTGCTATATTGATGATCAACGTAGAGGAGCTTATGTATTGTGTATGTTTTCCGCAATAGTACATGATCAGGATAATCTCTGTTGAATATGTGTTAAATTATTCAAAAATTTCTACATGGTATCAGAGCTGGTTGATTTGTAGAAGAGATTTCTACAGGATATCAAAGCGAGGATTGATCATCAGATCTAAGTGACTACGTTTTATTTCTTCAGGCAGAGTCTGTAATCGGGCCAGGTAGCCTCTAGATTCATCCTTCTTTTGGAAGGTGAGATATCTGGTGAATGCCCATACAGTCGATCTCTGTACAAGAAATACTTCGTTCTCACGAATTTTAGATCGGAAGCAGTTGAGTTGGTTGCTGGTGGAATTCGAATTTGCAGCAGTGTTTTCTTGGTGACAACGCAGCAAGGCCTTTCAACGGATTGCGATTGGAGTATGCTCTTGAGGGCAGCTCAAACTATATTTTATGGAAGGACAGGATGGAGGCAGTATTGGATGATAACAGGCTGAAGGAGTTCATAGATAAGGATATCCCAAAGCCTACTGATGCTACTCAAGATGATGCTTGGCAAAAGAAGATCGCAAAATGTCAAAGGATTCTGTTGGAGGGCGTGAAGGATCACATTGTGTCCAGCCTCCATGGAAAGGCTACTCCATAT
>APFE030474771.1:141316-190388 GCA_000404065.3 Pinus taeda
TAAACTTTGTCTTATTCTCTTGGAGCACTTCAGGATGAGCTACGGATGTGGTACATGCAGATCCCAGAAGGAAATGCGTGGTTACCTATGGGATGACTAATATTTGCATGCAGGACTTCAGTTAGACTCAAGTGAGTTGAGTTTAGTGGACTGGAGGTGCAGTTGATGGAGTTGTGTTCAGTTTAGCTTTGTTAAACTGGTTGTATTTAGTCTAACTGGCGAATAGACTAGAGATGAGTTGGGTGAATTAGTTATTAATTAATTCACAAGTTATTAACTCATAAATACAACTACTGAATACATCAGTTAACTCAGTTGCATGTCAGTGCATGTTCAGTTCAGCAGGGACAGGTGTTAGAGAATCAGATTGCTATCAGTTGTGACTATAGTTGTGCACCAGATCTTGCACAAATCAGGGGATTGAGTATGCCAATGAGTTTGCCCACATTGTAGCTTGTGAATACGTGATTTAGCCAAGGAAAGACGTGGTTGCCTTGGAATTATCACCAGTTCTTGAGCAGGTATTGAGCAACGAAGGCAGGCAAGCAGCGAAGGAGATTTGAGCCAGTAATTGATTCAGATCTGAGCTGTATTGTGTGTAACAGAGGTGGAGATACTTGTGAGAAGTATTATGCTGTGTAATGTTACATGACTCAATCATTAATATACAGATAGTTGGGTTTTTTAGCGAGATGCTTTCCCCGGGATACATACTGTGTTAATGTGTGAATGCTCTTGATGTTTTTATTGTTATTGATGCTGCTATATTGATGATCAACGTAGAGGAGCTTATGTATTGTGTATGTTTTCCGCAATAGTACATGATCAGGATAATCTCTGTTGAATATGTGTTAAATTATTCAAAATTTCTACATTGTGGCATCATAGGCTCGGGCACATGAGTGAAAAGGGGATGCAGATTCTTCACTCAAGAAATTTGTTGCTGGGTTTGAAGCATGTTGATTTAAAATTCTGTGAAAATTTTGTTTATGGAAAACATAAGATAGTCAGATTCCTTAGAGTTGGGAAAGAAAAGAAGAGCGAAAAATTAGAGCTTGTGCATATAGATGTATGGGGACCTGCTCAGGTATCATCTCTTGGTGGATCTCATTATTATGTTACTTTTATTGATGATGTAACTAGAAAAACCTGGATTTATTAAATTCAAAATAAATCTGATGTATTTGTTACTTTCAAGAAATGGAAAGCTTTGCTTGAAAAGGAGACATGGAAAGGTTGAAGTGTCTCAGTTCAGACAATGGAGGTGAATATTTTAGCAAAAAGTTTGATAGGTACTGTTCAGAGAATGGAATTCGCAGAGAGAAGATAGTTCCAGAAACACCACAATAAAATGGTGTGTCAGAAAGGATGAACAGGGCAATCATGGAGCGCGCAAGGTGCATGAGATTGCATGCAGGATTGCCTTTACAATTTTGGGCAGATGTTGTAGACACTGTTGTTTATCTAATAAACAGAGGGCCTTCAAGTTCTTTGGATGGTGGTATTCCAGAGAAGGCATGGACAGGTAAAAAGGTAAACTACTCATTTTTAAAAACTTTTGGTTGTGAAGCCTTTGTCCACATTAATAAAGAAAATAGAACAAAGCTTGAGGCAAAATCAAATAAATGTACCTTTATTGGATATGGTGTTAATTATTTTGGTTATCGCTTATATTATTATGAAAATCACAAAATCATTAGGATTAGAGATGTAATATTCAGTGAAAAGGGCTTGTATAAGAATTAGTTGCAGCAAAAGAAACAGGAAAAAGAAAACAGAGAATACATAGTGCTTGATGATATCACAGGAAAGTTAATGGTGCTTGAAAATCATAATCATCAACACCTAAAACAACAACCACAACAACAGCAAGCACCTGAAAGTGGTGTTAGAAGATCTACCAGGATAAGTAGACCCCTTGAACAATACTCTCCTTCATTATATTATGTATTGTTCACTGATTCTGGTGAACCAGAATGTTATGAAGAAGCAATGTAGGTAGAAACCAGAAAGAAGTGGGAGCAAGCCATGAAAGAAGAGATGGAAGACTCTTTAGCACATAACCAGACATGGGACTTAGCCAGGTTGCCTGCAGGTAAAAAAAAACATTGCAGAAGAAATGTTTTTACAAGTTGAAGGAAGAAGATGGACGTAGAAAAAGGTATAAAGCTAGACTTGTGGTGAAAGGGTTTGCACAGAAAAAAGGTATAGACTTTGATGATATATTTTCTCTTGTTGTGAAAATGACTTAAATCAGAACTATTCTAAGTCTAGTAGCTGCTGAAGATTTACATCTTGAGCAGTTAAATGTAAAGACAACCTTTTTCCATGGGGATTTGGAGGAAGAGATATATATGCAGCAACCACAAAGATATGAGGTAAAAGGGAAGGAGAAACTAGTGTGTAGGTTGAAGAAGAGTTTTTACGGCTTAAAACAGGGTCCAAGGCAGTGGTATCTAAAATTTGATAGGTCTATGTCTGAACAAGGTTATACTAGATGTCACTCTGATCGTTGTGTTTATTTCAAAAGGCAAAATGATGGCAGCTATATTATATTGTTATTGTATGTAGATGGCATGATTGTTACAGGTTCTAACATGCAAGGAATAAATGTGCTCAAAATGAAATTGGCAAACTCATTTGCAATGAAGGATTTGGGTGCTGCAAAACAAATCCTTGGTATGAGAATAACTAGAGACAGGAAGAATCACAAATTAACATTATCTCAAAGTGAGTACATAGAAAAGGTGTTGAAAAGGTTTAAGATGGATAATGCAAAACTAGTTGGTATACCTTTGGCTAGCCATTTCAAATTAAGTAAGGAGGCGTGTCCCAAGACTCAGGAAGAAATGGCTCATATGTCTAAAGTTCCATATGCATCAACAGTTGGAAGCTTAATGTATGCAATGGTCTGCACAAGGCCTGATATTGCACATGCAGTGGGAGTTGTAATCTACAGGGATATGTTGATGCACATATGGCAGGTGACAAAGATAATAGGAGAAGCACTACATGTTATGTATTTACTTTAGGTGGAACAACTGTTAGTTGGGTTTCAAAAATCCAAAGTGTTGTTGCACTTTCAACAACAGAAGCAGAGTATGTCGCTGCTATAGAGGCTGGTAAAGAAATGATTTGGTTACAAAGGTTTTTGGATGAATTGGGTAAAAGGCTGGAGTTGGGTAGGTTATACAGTGACAGCTAGAGTGCTATACATCTTGCAAAGAACTCTGCATTTCATTCCAAGACTAAACATATACAGCTTAAGTACCATTTCATACGGTCAGCGTTGGAAGATGGATAGTTGAAGCTGGAAAAGATACACACTAGATTGAATCCTACAGATATGTTAAATAAAGTTGTAACCATGGAGAAACTGAGAATCTGCTCAGTTTCAGTTGGTCTTCAAGTATGATGAAGAGGATGAGAAACAACTAGGTCCAAAGTGGAGCCATTGTCTAGCAAATGAAGTAGCGGTGGAGTTGCTATAATCAGTCTCCAAGTGGGAGATTGTTGGGTGTGGAGCTTGATTATCTTTTGTATTCAAAGGTTTCAGCTGGATGTATACCCTAGGAACACTGTACACCCCTCCATGCGAGGGGGTGCGGGGGCAGTGCCACCAAAGCTAAAAATAGATGTAAAATTGCCATATAAAAGTATAGTAATTTTTGGTCAATCTGGGCCGTTCATCAGGCGGATGATCTGACAGTAGAAGTTATGTTTAATTTAGAGTTTTTTTGCCCTAGAAGGCAACCCCTCGCTCTATATGAGGGAATTGTATTGTATCTATGTAGATTTGTATTCAAAGTGAGGAAAAGAGAGGAGATTGAGAACAAAGAGGGAGTTATAGCGGATCTGTTGTAGGTTGTATCTCTTCAGTTTGCTGGATAATATAATAAAAGGAGGACTGACTGTTTCTCCGTGGACGTAGCCCAAACTGGGTGAACCACGTATATCTGTGTCTTTCTTGTTTTATGTGTTTTCTATGTTTATATTTCTGCAATATTTTTTGTGTTCCATTGCTCTGTAATATATAATTTTCTAACAGTAACCACAGACCAACCTTTTGACTTGGTAGCTAGCCCTACCAGGCCGGAGAGGGCTCTCTCCAAAGAATCACAGTCAACAGGGCTAGATGGATTAGGGTTTTAGGCTAGTTATGATGTACAGAAGGGTTTGATTGTTTGAAATTGGGTTGCTGGATGAGGATTAGGTCAAGGCAAATAAGGGTATGATTGCAGACATCTGATGGAGAAAGGTAGGTAGGCACTCAAACACTTTAAGGTTCTTGAGTAAGATGGATCACACTGGTGAGGTTCTAGAAAGAGCAAGACAATAATGTATTCTTTCTAAACTGAAGAAAATGGACAAATTATTGAAGATTTCCCCATAAGTGTCCATATCTTTGGGATCTGGGGCAAACTCATTTTCATCAATAGACCTTTCATTTTTTGAACCTTGAGGAAGATTTGTATCTGCAAGGGGCTCTAAAACAACTTCTTCTTTATCATTGTTCTCCTCTTCATAATCACTTACAAACTGGCAATACTATACAATAACATCATCATTCTTAATGGATTGAATATGGATTTGGAAATTAAGAATCTGATTTATTTCTTCTTTAGTCAAAGGAGGAAGTACTCTTTGTTTTCTTTGGACAAAACAACAATTGTCTTCTTTCCCTCCTAAAATTTGACAAGGATGTTGAATATTTTCATTAATTTCAAGTGAAGGAGTATATGAATTTTCATCAGACTGTTGATTCATTTCATGTGATTCATTTTGACTATCAAGATGCAAAATTCCTTCATCTTCGAGAAAAGAGGAAGCCAATGTATGCTGACTATGATCTTGTGTATCAAAGTGACTTGCTTCTTCAGACTGTTGTTGAAGGGAAAAATCAGAGAAGGCTTCAATGATTTCTTCGTCATCCATACATTCTATTTCATCAATACTTTCAAGATATGCAATGAAACCTTCACTATAATCACAAAGTTGTAAAGAAAGATAAGAATTCACATAATGGTTGGAGAACACATTATGGAAATCTTTTAGAGAACATAAGCTTCCTTCTGGTAACCCTTCATACCATACCCTAGCTTTATCTTCAAGGGTAGCCACAAACAACTGGATGAGACAGTCCTTAGGAAACTCAACTTTTAGGTCTACATACATGTACATGAAACCTTACTAAATGCAAAGTAGCATCATCTTCTTGTTCATTTTTAAATATCGGAAGATTTGTAAACTAGTCAACATGAGGCATAGGATTTGGAAATCTAGGGATCTGAGATCGATCCATAACATACTTAGGATTTCTTCTTGCAGTAGAACTCATCTTGACAACAATGAAGTCACCAAGAAGGTTTTCAAACCACTGGTTCTTGAAAAGTGGAGTCAACATGAAATGTTGATTTTCTAGATCTTTCCGTCAATGGAGTAACCAGGTGAATGGTACAACCTTCCTATGTATCAAATTATTGTTCACCATCAACACTCAGATCTAAATAATTGTCGTTATTTCCTGGGGAAGATGGAGCTTTCGTTCCCCGATGACGGTGCCAGTATGTTATCACACCTCTGGATCTTCAAGGTCGAGGAAGAGTCCAACTGAGGTAACCATAGACCAACCTTTTGACTTGGTAGCTAGCCCTACCAGGACGGAGAGGTCTCTCTCCAAAGAATCACAACCAAGAGGGATGGATGGAGTAGGGTTTTAGGCTAGTTGTGATGTGCAGAAGGGTTTGATTGTTTGAACTTGGGTTGCTAGATGAGGATTAGGTCAACGAGACTAGGTCAGGGCAAATAAGGGTATGATTATAGACATCTAATGGAGCAAGGTAGGTAGGCACTCAAACACTTTAAGGTTCTTGAGTGAGATGGATCATACTGGTGAGGTGCTAGAAGGAGCAAGACAAGCATGTATTCTTTCTAAACTGGAGAAAATGGACAAATTATGAAGATTTCCCCAAAACAGAGCATATAAGATGTATTTTGCTCATCAACTTGAAAATCAACATATCATAGAAGTGAAATGAAACATGAGAGTACAAAACATTCAAACATATGAAACATAAGAAGAAACTATGTCAAAATTCCATACCACAGGTATTCTATCAAAATCGCTGCAACTCATTCATTAAATTTCTACCAAATACTGATTATAGTAGTGTTGATCTCTGATCAATGCTACAACATCCAACTGAGTCCAACTTGTGTAATGAGTAAAAAAGTACAATATATAGACCTCAAACAACCTCTCCCATCCTCAGGGGTCGAATCCATGAGAGGAGGAGCAGTTCCATCAAAAATTGAGGTGAAAGCTGAAGTGTAGGGAGGTCAAAGTGGCTCATCCCTAATTACAATGAAATTGATTCATTACACCTCATTGAGTTCATTTACCTAATGTATTTATCCTAGGTAATAGTACTAACACCATAATTACATTTACATCATCAATTTCACAAGGAAAAACTTGATTTCCCAAGATGAAAATCAAATATGGCGAAAAACAATCAAAAATAAAAAAACTGTCAAACACGCCATCTTTGTGTCAAATGTGCCATCTCTGTGTCAAATGCACCATCCATCTTGCAACCAAGTTTTGAATGCCTTACCAATGTCCAAATTGAGCCCAGGGTAGCTCATTGGAATTCTTGTCATGTCTAGTTTCCAAATCTACCTTTAATTTGCAGAGTGGACTTGATTTGACAGTCCAAAAGTTGATTCTCCCAAGAGTGCTCAGTGCGTAGCGCCAAGGTGAAAAAGGAGGCAGGACATTGATTTTTTTGTGTGATTTTTCACCTTTTCACCTGCCAATTGTGCAAACCAAGGCTAGGAAGTTGTTTTACTGCATGTCTTCAACATTATGCATCCACTGGTGGTATTCATTTGGCCAAAAAGTGCCTCAAACAAAAGCGCAACGCTGTGCCCCTAGCATTCTAGCTGTTGTCACAAAACTGTGTATGATTGCTAAAAAACACAAAAAAATCAAAATTACCTCAAAACCTGTCAAAATTGGTCAATGATTGTTGATCATTTGGTTTATGCATGGAGTGAAGCTTCAGCAAGGATATCAATTTTTTCTTCTTCGTCTTGCTTGTTTAGGGCTTCAATCTTTGCATTAGCTCTTCTAAGCTTTTCCCTTGCAATCTTGTTCCTCATGGCATAATGTTTTGCCATCTTTCTCTGAATGTCATTTTCTTTTTTGGCCTTGCCCAGGAGCTTCTCCAAATGCTAGTTTACCTTGTCAAGCCAATGCTCCTGTTTCTCATTAATCATGATGGCAAATTGTTCATTCCATGTGAGCTGATTTGCAAGCTCAACCTCCTTTTGTCTATCTAGTTCTGGAGCGCTTTTCAACCCTCTAGTCCTAGGTCTGCTTTTTGGTTCTTGTTCTTGTTCAAGTTCACCATACCTTCCATAGGCTTCATAAAGAAATGCCTTGGCTTTCATTTCTTCTTTGTTTTACTTGATGAGCTGAATCTCCATGATATCATGCTTGGCTTGAAGCTGTTGGTTTTCTTGTTCATAATATGAAATAATACATTTATACCTCTCTAAATTGGTCTGGAGCCCCTTGATGCATGCATCTTTTTCCTTAATGACTATGCTAATGTCCATCTAGGTCAACAAGGTCAAAACCTTGTTCTGTCTCATGGAGGTCCTCCTCCTCATGCTTGATCTCTGCGTGAACCTCTGCCTCTATCATCTTTTCTTTGCCTTTGTGTACCTATTTTGTTGGTGAAGAAAGCAGGGCCCCTCCCACAATCTGTGGGGCAAACACCTTCCTATGACCTCTGTTATAACTATGTGCCAATATTCCCAAATCAACGCTCTTAGACTTGATGACCTCAACGTGCTCAATGTGCTGAGGCTCACTAATCTCAGCTCTACTAGGTGACTCAATGTTCTCATGAAATGGTGATGGTGAAGGAGACTGATCTGAGGATGATGCATGAACTGTGGGCTGATATGGAGGAATGGATGTGGAAGGATGAGATGATGAAGGCACATCTTGAACATGTTGGATAAATGGATCAGTGAATATGTCATTGGCTATGAACATACTCCATGAAATGTTTAATTATTTGAGGTGATGGAGGAAAATTTTGATGAGGGAGTGGTGAAAAATACTTTTCATTTGATGTTCATATTCTCTCTTTTGGACAATATATGCCATCTATTCAATGCTCCAGAGGAGAAACTAAGGTATGTTGATCATCTTGACCGTTGTGAAGTGCATAAGTAGCTCGATATGATAGGTATAAAGTCTAGAGAACCTTCCTTCACAAGTAAAGTATCTTGTGATGATTTTCATCATGGGAACATATCCCTTCAGGAGGTAAGAGAAAGGAAAAAGCCTCTTTCTTTCATTCTTGTATCTAGGTTTGATATATGGCTCATAGTAATGCTTCTCTAAGTCTGTTTGCTTAAACCAATTTTCCCCAACATCTGGGATTCCAGTAGCAGTTGATATGATGGCAGTGCACATAGTGAAAGTGACACCAACAAGGGTACCTAGCTGTCATGGATATTGGAGATGAATAGTCTACTCAACATAGGATGATGTTGGACCTTTTGTACTTTCTCACAAAATTCAAAACATCCTAGATGTTTAAAGCATGTCACAACCATAGGAGATGCCATGAGTTCCTTGGTATGTCTTGGCTCAAGTCTAAGGATTCTCCCTCCATTGTTTGGCTTCCTTTTCTTTCTTTCTTCCTCCTCACCCGAACTTTTGTTTTCTTCTTCTGACATGGTGTCTTGATTTTTAAAACCCTAGGGAGATGAAATATTAGTGGAATATAGGTATTGGGAGTTAGGAATGTTGTGAGGAAATTTAGAGAGATGAGGGAATTGGTTTGTGGTTTAAGGGAAGTGACAGGGAGTGCAAATGTGATGGGATTTGGGATAGGGAATTTTATTATAGTTTAGGGGTTTTGGGAGCCTAGGTAAATGGAACACCTAGGTCTCAGGGTTTTGGGAATAAAGGGCTTTGGGAAGTAGTGATATGATATGGAGTTTTGGAAAGGGTATAATAGTTATATGGGAAGGGAATAGAAGTATTAGGGAGTGAAATTGGAGGTGTAGTTAGGATTTGATTATTATACTAGGGTTTCTCTCAATGAAAACATTAAATTTTGCAATGACATTTAAAACGACACAAAATGACTTGAGGAATACTATGAGAGTATATTTGAGCATTACTGTCTGGAGGATGAAGACAACCAATCTTGAGGTTTTTTGATTGATGGCAATTTGTTTAGAGGTTGATGAGCAATTTGGTCAAACATGCAGCGCACAACACAGGCACGTCGTCCACAACATAAGCGTGTAGCGAAATACACAAACGTCCATCGTAACCGTGAAACGCGCCCTCCACAACAAAAACGCTAAACGTAATCTTTGTTTTGCCAATTTCACCTTTTAGACTTGAAAATTTCTCCTATGTTGAGGTTGCTCGACAATGATAATAGCAAATGAGGTGTGAATTGATGTCTTGAGGGTTTAAATACTTGGTGGAGTTTGATTTTGTTGATTTAAAACCCATTTCGCTAATGTTTCAAATCACTTTTCAAACATTGCACTAATACATTGTACCTTGTCCTTTTTGCTTTGCAGATTGATTAATCGCTGTAGTAGACACTTTTTGATTTGACATTTATTGTCTAGTTGGCGTGGTGGAACTGAGTTGGCAGCTTGAGAAAAAGTTTCTTATTACGTATAATTGACATAAAATTACATAAATAAAAAACTAAAATTACGTCTCTGTTTTTTGGAATAAAATTACAATTTGGAATGAAACTCATACTTGAAATCAAAATTACAACTTTGGCAACCATCTTTACATGTTGCAAATCCTCTTTAAATGTAAAAGGGATATTATTTTGTTCACTCTCATACTGCTTCTGCCCTTATGTAGTGAAATGGTGTTTTATTGGACCTTGGAAAAATGAAACCTAGAGACCTAATGAAAACCTTGAGTGAGCAAACTTCATGGTGACTTGACTGATATAAAGACGTGATGAAATAAGCTTTCATAATTGATGTATGCTCAGTAAGACATGAAGGTGGGCGAACAAGTATAGATTTTTGAGGGAGAGTGAGGTTTTTGACTAGGGCTACCATTAGTCAGTAAATTTTTGAATGTGGACCTAGGTGGAATGACAAATATTTCTGAGCGAGACCCTAATATGAATATGAAAAGAAGAGTTTTGATCACTGATGGCAAGATGCAAATACTGGCACTAACATTGGCTCCAGCTGGGGATGGTAGCTCCTTGGAGGTGCCAAGAACACCATAGACCAAGTGCTTATCCATTGGGAATGGATTCAAAATCTAACAACCAAACTGAACACGTAAAAGTTCAATCCAAACTTCATATCATTAGAGCCTTAGGGCCTTCTCCTCGGGCTTCAAACCTTGATGAATTTTTTCGTCACTTGCTGAAAACTAAGCTTGAAAGAAAGTTGTTGCTGAAACAAAATCCACACCCTATTCTATTCTAACTGTTGAAAGTGACTACTAAATCAGGTAAAGGGAAAATGCCAATGAAGCCAATCAAGTAATTGGATGCTTGATTGTCCTCTATTTACACTATCTACAAAAAACTCGAATATTGGCAACTCAACATACATCTAAAGCTCAAAATTATGATTCAAAACAAGATAACCATCATGATCTGATGACTGCAGCAAACTGGTAAAAGGATCTTGAAAAACATGTGCAATGGACAGATCTTGATGATCAACAGAAAGATGAGAACCACTGTGAAGTTGAATTGTTTCCTCTTCATGAGCCAAAGGCAAAACATTGGCATGTTCCTCCACTTTTTTCCCTTCTTCCACCATTGTCGATTGGGTGAAATGATCCTTCCAGTGTAACCAATCTAGTAGATGGTTACTTACTGAAATTCTGCTCTCACTTACCTCGAGCAGGGAGAACGATGTATATGTAGGCAACTCAATGAAAACTGAAACCAAGATTTATGCTGATAAACAAAAAAACATTCATCTTCTCCAATGCTTGCAAAAGACTATCGAAGGGATCTTGAAAATTATGAAGCATTACCTTTTGTGAATCAATAAAAGGAGAAGAACATGCATTATTTCCATATCGCTGTAACAAATTAGCAAAAGGATCCTCCACAATATTTTCAACAACGTAAGTGTCCATATCTATGGGATCTAGGGCAAACTCTTTTTCATCAACAGACCTTTCATTTTCTTAACCTTGAGGAAGATTTGTATCTCCAAGGGGCTCTAAAACAACTTCTTCTTTATCATTGTTCTCCTCTTCATAATCACTTGGAAACTGTCAAGACTGTACAATAATGTCATCATTCTTAATGGATGGAATATGGATTTTCAAATTAAGAATTTGATTTATTTCTTCTTCAGTCAAAGGAGGAAGTACTCTTTGTTTTCTTTGGACGAAACAAAAATTGTCTTCTTTCCCTCCTAAAATTTGACAAGGATGTTGAATATCTTAATTAATTTCAAGCAAAGGAGTATATAAATTTCCATCAGACTGCTGATTCATTTCATGTGATTCCTTTTGAATATCAAGATGAAAAATTCCTTCATCTTCAAGAAAAGAGGAAGCCATTGTATGCTGACTATGATCTTGTGCATCAAAGTGACTTGCTTCTTTATACTGTTGTTGAAGGGAAAAATCAGAGAAGGCTTCAATGATTTCTTCGTCATCCATTCATTCGATTTCATCAATACTTTCCAGATATGCAATGAAACCTTCACTATAATCACAACAACGTTGTAAAGAAAAATAAGAATTCACATAATGGTTGGAAGACACATTATGGAATCATTTTAGAGAACATAAGCTTCCTTTTGGTAACCCTTCATACCATAGCATAGCTTTATCTTCAAGGGTAGCCATAAGCAACTTCATGAGACAGTTGTCAGGAAACTCAACTTTTAGTCTCCATACATGTACATGAAACCTTACTAAATGCAAAGTAGCATCATCTTCTTGTTCATTTTTAAATATCGGAAGATTTGTAAACCAGTCAACATGAGGCATAAGTTTTGGAAATCTAGGGATCTGAGATCGATCCATAGAAGCATACTTGGGATTTTTTCTTGCAGTAGAACTCATCTTGACAACAATGAAGTCACCAAGAAGGTTTTCAAACTACTAGTTCTTGAAAAGTGGAGTCGACATGAAATGTTGATTTTCTGGATCTTTCTGTCAATGGAATCAGCAGGTGAATGGTACAACCTTCCTATGTATCGAACTGCTGTTCACGATCAACAATTAGATCTAAATCATTGTCGTTATTTCCCGGGGAAGATAGAGCTTTCGTTCCACGACAACGGCGCCAGTATGTTATCACACCTCTGGATCTGCAAGGCTGAGGAAGACTCCAACTAAGGTAACCACAGACTAACCTTTTGACTTGGTAGCTAGCCCTACCAGGATAGAGAGGTCTCTATCCAAAGAATCACAACCAAGAGGGCTGGATGGAGTAGGATTTTAGGCTAGTTATGATATGCAGAAGGGTTTGATTGTTTGAAATTGGGTTGCTAGATGAGGATTAGGTCAACGATACTAGGTCAGGGGAAATAAGGGTATGATTACAAATATGTGATGGAGCAAGGTAGATAGGCACTCAAACACTTTAAGGTTCTTGAGTGAGATGGATTAGACTGGTCAGGTGATAGAAAGAGCAAGACAAGCATGTATTCTTTCTAAACTGAAGAAAATGGAAAAATTATGAAGATTTCCCCAAAACAGAGCATGTAAGATGTATTCTGCTCATCAACTTGAAAATCAATATATCATAGAAATGAAATGAAACATGAGAGTACAAAACATTCCAACATATGAAACATAAGAAGAAACTATGTCAAAATGCCATACCACAGGTATTCCATCAAAATGGCTGTAACTCATTCATTAAATGTCTATCAAATACTGATTACAGTAGTGTCTTTGATGAATGCCAAAACATCCAACTGAGTCCAACTTGTGTAATGAGTCAAAAATTACAAGATATAGACCTCAAACCACCTCTCCCATCCTCGGGGGTCGAATCCATGGGAGGAGGAGAAGTTCCACCAAAAATTGAGGTGAAAGATGAAGTCTAGGGAGGTCAAAGTGACTCATCCCTAATTACAATGAAACTGATTCATTAGACCTCATTGAGTTCATTACCTAATGTATTTACCCTAGGTAATAGTAAAAACAACATAATTACATTTAGATCATCAATTTCGTAAGTAAAAACTTGATTTGCCAAGATGAAAATCAAATATGGAGAAAAAACAATGAAAAATCAGAAAACTGTCAAACACGCCATCTTTGTGTCAAACGCGCCATCTCTGTGTCAAACACACCATCCATCTTGCAGCCAAGTTTTGAATGCCTTCCCGGTGTCCAAAATTGAGCCCATGATAGCTCATTGGAAAGCCCATCCTATCTACTTTCCAAATCTACCTTTATTTTGTAGAATGGACTTGATTTGTTCATCCAAAAGTTGATTCTCCCAAGATTGCTCAGTGTGCAACGCCAAGGTGAATAAAGGAGGCAGAGCATTGATTTTTTGTGTTTTTTTTCACCTTTTCACCTGCTAGTTGTGCAAACCAAGGCTAGAAAAGTTGTTTTCCTGCGTGCCTTCACCATTGTGCATCCACTGGTGGTCTTCATTTCGCCAAGTAGTGCCTCAAACAAAAGTGCAATGCCCCTGGCATTATAACTGTCACAAAACTGTGTATGATTGCTGAAAAACACAAAAAACCTCAAAATTACCTCAAAACCTGTCAAAATTGGTGAATGATTGCTGATCATGTGGTTTATGCATGGAGTGAGGCTTCATCAGGGATATCAAGTCTTCCTTCCTCTTCTTTCTTGTTTAGGGCTTCAATATTTGCATTAGATCTTCTAAGCTTTTCCCTTGCAATCTTGTTCCTCATGGCATAATATTTTGCCATATTTCTCTGAATGCCATTTTCTTTGTTGGCCTTGTCCAAGAGATTCTCCAAATGCTGGTTTATCTTGTCAAGCCAATGATCCCGGTTCTCATTAATCATGATGGCAAAATTGATGAGTTTCATTATTGAGTAATTATATGGGCCTTAATTTGCCTTAATTCATCTCCTAGCTTAGTCAAACCAACGATTCCCACAACTTATTGCATACTTTTGATTATATTTTGCTTTGTGGTCTAATGTGCATGTAATGTAGGAATAAAATATAAAAGCAAGGAACTATGGTAAAGACCTTGGTAAAAACTCGAATGGGACATGGGAGAGGAATTACAAGAGGTAAATCCTCCTCATTTATTGCCCCTCCATTCCAATGTCCCTCCATCAGCTGAAAGTACAAACAAAAAAGAAAGTGAAGGTGAAATCAACCAAATCAGGGGTACTAAAAGGCAACCAAGCAAGTGAAAGTACAAGCAGCCTCCCTACTAGAAGGCAACCGAGCTAGTGAAAGGGACAACACGAGTTTATCATTGAATTGGGAGCTATACCTCCCAAATTTTCAAGGAAGTCGTTGGAGACTTCATATGTATAAGTAGAGAGGCTTAGGACCTTAGCTTTTTTAGGTAGTCAGAGTCAGTTGGCAAGCATTAGAAGTATTCAGACTTTTTACTCTACTTTGTGTCCAAGTGCAGAGTTGTAACAATTTTGATGTAATACAATGCTATTTTATAATGGAGATGAGTTTTGTTTTGAGCTAGCATTGAGTTAAGTCAGAGGGATGAAGCTCTTAGGTTAGGGGCTCTTGGGTTAGGGCTCGACCCTAGCAGCCAAAGCTCCTCGTTATTGTATTGTTAAGTAGCATAGTTTCCTGGTTTTTGTTCATCTACTTAAGTAGTTCATTTCCATTACAAAGGTTTATTGTTTAACTGTTCATTTGTTTAAGTAGTTGCAGTCTCATTACAGTAGTGCAAAGTAGATCATTTATGATTTCATTCAGTCAGTAGGTTGGAAAAGAAAAGATCCACAAGGTTGCTCATAGGGGTCTCAGCCTCACCTCCTCGCTATGGGACCATGACGTGAGGAAGAAACCCTGCAGCAACTCCAAAAACACAGGGTTTTGGTTTTCACAGGGAGTTTGATCCACAAGGTTGCTCATAGGTGTCTCGGCCTCACCTCCTCCCTATGGTACCATGACGTGAGGAAGAAACCCTGCAGCAACTCCAAAAACACAAGGTTTTGGTTTTCATAGGGAGTTTGTTGTTTAACGCAGTCACTGGGTTCATTACATTGTTACTCTATTCCTTTTATGATCATCTTCTCCTTTTCTCTCTTCTCGTCATTTGATCTCCCTCACATCCCTTTCATTCTCCTTCAGCATTAAAAGCTAAGCGGAATCTATTAATCCACGTTCAGACGGTTTTTCCCCGTAGATCGCCTCACACAGCAAAACTGACCAATCACTACCCAAATTCACTTTTATTGGTTGACTTCGCACACTTTAAATCCCAGCCGTCGATCTGCCTTGTCAGATTCGATGGCTATCAGGCACCTGCTCACCAACCAGCTCAGTCAAACTCCACCGTTGATCTGTCTCACTAAATTCGACGGCTATCACGCCATATCGCGTGGATTCTTGTCTGATCGTTATCTGCCTGAGGGCATGTGAAATGGGTGGTTTCCCCGTGCTACGTGTCGGCTGGGGAGGCTAATCGTGTGAAATTTGAGAAATCTGCTTACAGCTTTGAGGGCATGCGAAATACTGCTTACCACCCTCTAAACCCGCTCCCTCATTTCTGCACGTTCCTTTAAGCGCTCCAATCTCCACCGTCGATCCATCTCCTAATTTGACGTCCATCGCATCACTCGATACAATTTCCACACGTTTCTTTTGCCCACGATCTAATCTCCACAGTCCATCTGCTGATTAATCCTATCTGTCCATCTCCTTACTCCACCCACACTATATAATCTCAGTCGTCCATCTCCGGTTGTCCCTGTTCGTTTATCTATTCACTCAACTGCCCATGATATAATCTCCACCATTCATCCTGTAGTTAACCCTGGTTGCCCATCTACCTACGCACCCTCCTGCGATCCGATCTCAGCTGTTCGTTTGCCTTTCAGTCACGTGATCCAACAGTTCTTAGGCGCTGTTGCTTCCTCACGTCCTCTTTTCACCAATTTGACCTCCGACTGCGTCTTCTGCTTAGACACAAACTTAGCTTAGTTTTCATTTTTTACCCCTTAGTCTAGTTTTTATGCTTTTACTTATGGAACTTAGATAATTAGCATTTGGTTGGTGATTGATGTAGTAATTCTTCTTAGCATAGTTGTTTAATTGGCTAGCTAGGGTCTGGTGTGATTTTAGTATTACCTGGTTGCTTTCTTCATTTCCGCTGTAGAATATCTCTCCCCTAGAATAGGTTTGCTCCCCTTCCATCAAAATCAAGCTTCTTCTGACCCTATAGAAGTTTGGCTTGAAACCCCTGGGGTCTCTTGCCAGATGAGCAGTGACAACAGGAAGTACCTTCACTTCTACTTGTGTATATAGCACAGTCACCTCCAAGTTTGTACGAACCCCGGGTTGATAAGTAAAGCTAGTAGCCTTGGGAATTGCAGCATTTTTGCTGCAATACCTAGGCTTATCAAAACTGATCATTCCATGTGAGCTAATTTGCAAGCTCAGCCTCCTTTTGTCTCTCTAGTTCTAGAGCTCTTTTCAACCCTCTAGTCCTAGGTTTTCTTTTTGGTTCTTATTCTTGTTTAGGTTCACCATACCTTGGTTTTCATTTCTTCTCTTTTTTCCTTGATGTGATGAATATCCATGATATCAAGGCTTGAAGTTGTTGGTTTTCTTTCTCATAATATGAAATAATAAATTTAAACCTCTCTAAATTGGTTTGGAGCTCGTTGATGCATGCATATTTTTCCTTGATGACTATGCTAATGTTGTCATTGTAATTATGTTCATCTAGGTCAACAAGGTCAAAATCATGTTCTGTCTCATGGAGGTCCTCCTCCTCATGCTTGATCTCTGCTTGAACCCATGCCTCTGTCATCTTTTCTTTGCCTTTGTGTACTTGTTTTGTTGGTGAAGAAAGCAGGGCCCCTCCCACAATCTGTGGGGCAAACACTTGTCTATGACCTATGTGATAAGTATGTGCCAATATGCCAAAATCAGGCCTCTTAGACTTTATGAACTCAAACTACTTAGTCTGCTCAGGCTCACTGATCTCAGCTCTGCTAGGTGACTCATTTTGCCCATGAAATGGTGATGGTGGAGGTGATGGTGAAGGAGAATGATCTGAGGATAATGCATGAACTGTGGGCTGATATGGAGGAATGGATGTGGAAGGATGAGATGATGAAGGCACATATTGAACATGTTGAATAGATGGATTAGTGAATATGTCATTGGCTATCAAATTACTTCATTCTTGTATCTCGGTTTGATATATGGCTCATAGTAATGCTCCTCCAAATCTGTTTACTTAAACCAATTTTCCCCAACATCTGGGATACCAGTAGTCGCTGATATGATGGTAGTGGACACAGTGAAAGTGACACTAGCAAGGGTTACTTGGTTTTCATGGAGATTGGAGATGAATATTCTACTCAACATAGTATGATGTTGGAGCTTTTGTACTTTCTCACAGAATTCAAAACATCCTAGATGCTTAAAACATGTCACAACCATAGGAGATGCCATGAGTTCCTTGATATGTCTTCGCTCAAGTCTAAGGATTCTCCCTCCTTTGTTTGGCTTCCTCTTCTTTCTTTCTTCCTCCTCATTAGAACTTCTGTTTTCTTCTTTTGACATGGTGTCTTGATTTTTAAAACCCTAGGAAGATGAAATAATAGTGGAATATAGGTATGGGGAGTTAGGAATGGTGTGAAGAAATTTAGAGAGATGAGGGAAGGGGTTTTTGGTTTAAGGGAAGTGATAGGGAGTGGGAATGTGATGGGTTTTCAGATATGGAATTTTATTATAGGTTAGGGGTTTTGGGAGCCTAGGAAAATGGAACACCTAAGTCTTAGGTTTTTGGGAATAAACGACTTTGGGAAGTAGTGATATGATATGGAGTTTGGGAAGGGTTTAATAGTGATATGGGAAGGGAATAAAAGTACTAGGGAGTGAAATTGGAGGTGTAGTTAGGATTTGATTATGATACTAGGGTTTTTCTCAAGGAAAACATTAAAATTTGCAATGACATTTAAAACACCACAAAATGACTTGAGCAATGCTAGAGAGTATATCTGAGCATTACTTGCTGGAGGATGAAGACAACCAATCATGAGGTTTTTGGAGTGATGGCAATTTGTTTGGAGGCTGATGAGAAATTTGGTCGAACGTGCAGTGCACAACACAGGCGCGCCCTCCACAACACAGGCGCACAACGAAACACACAAACATGCAAAGTAACACTGAAACGTGCCCTCCACAACACAAATGCACAACGTAATCTCTGTTTTGCTAATTTCACCTTTCAGACTTGAAAATTTCTCTTTTGTTGAGGTTGCTCGACAATGACAAGAGCAAATGAGGTGTGAATTGATGTCTTGAGCGTTTAAATACTTGGTAGAATTTGATTTTGTTGATTTAAAACACATTTTGCTAATGTTTCAAATTACTTTTTAAGCATTGCACGAATACCTTGTACCTTGTCCTTTTTGCTTGCAGATTGATCAATTGTTGGAGTAGACACTTTTTGATTTGACATTTATTGTCTAGTTGTCATGGTGGAACTGAGTTGGCAGCTTGAGAAAAAGTTACTTATTACATATAATTGACATAAAATTACATGAATAAAAAAATAAAGTTACATCTCTATTTTTTGGAATAAAATTACAATCTGGAATGAAACTCGTACTTGAAATCAAAATTACAACTTTGGAAACTATCTTTACATGTTTTCAAATCCTCTTTAAATGAAAAAGGGATATTATTTTGTTCACTCTTATACTTTTGCTGGCCTTATGTAGTGAAAGGTGTTTATTGGACCTTGGAAAAAAGAAACCTAGAGACCTAATGAAAACCTTGAGTGAGAAGACTTCATGGTGACTTCACTAACATAAAGACCTAATGAAATAAGCTTTCATAATTGATATATGCTCAGTAAGACATGAAGGTAGGCCAGTGATTATAGATTTTTGAGGGAGAGTGAGGTTTTTGACTAGGGATACCATGAGTGAGTAAATTTTTGAATGAGGACCTAGGTGGAATGACAAAAATTTCTGAGTGAGACCCTAATATGAATATGAAGAGAGGAGATTTGATCACTGATGGCAGGATGAAAATACTGACACTAACATTGGCTCCAACTGGAGATGGTAGCTCATTGGAGATGAAATAATAGTGGAGTATAGGTATAGGGAGTGAGGAATGGTGTGAGGAAATTCAGAGAGATGAGGGAAGGGATTTGTGGTTTAAGGGAAGTGATAGGGAGTGGGAATGTGATGGGATTTGGGATAGGGAATTTTATTACAGGTTAGGGGTTTTAGGAGCCTAAGAAAATGGAACACCTAGGTCTTAGAGTTTTGGGAATAAAGGGATTTGGGAAGTAGTGATATGATATGAGGTAGGATCCACGAGACTAGAGTCAGAGCCCCTCAACTTCTTTAGGTTGGTGATCATAGGAGTAGTCATCAACTTGGAATCTATCATCCCAAATTTCTACAATAACTTGATGATTTACTTTCCTTGCCGCAAATATATCTCCCCATGTCTCTACCATACTTTTAGACCTAGGTAGTAGTGCATCAGTCCTAGACCCTGCATTTCAAATTTAGCTGCCAACATCTTCTTGCATTTTTGAATTCTTCGCTCTACACTTGTGATGAATAGATCATCCACATATAGTAGAATAATGATAGGCTGATTATTCATGACCTTGATTTAGAGGTTCAGATCAACAAAACTCTTCATGAAACCAATTCTAAGTAGATATGCATCCATCCTAGCATACCATGCACTAGGTGTTTGCTTCAAACCATATAGGGCCTTCTTAAGTCTGCAAACATGAGAGTACCTGCTATTATCTTCAAAGCCTTTAGGTTGTTCAATGTCCACTTCCTCATCAATGGTCCCATTCAAAAATGCAGTCTTCACATCCATTTGATGGATATTCCACCCCATTGTAGCAACCAATGAAAGCAACGATCTAATGGTAGTGTACCTTGCTATGGGTGCAAAGGTTTCTTCATAATCAATGCCTTCCTTTTGAGAGAAACCCCTTGTAACAAATCTGTTTTTGTACTCAGCTATACTTCCATCAACAACATGTTTAATCTTATAGATCCATCTAGATGTGACAACTAATTTGTCACTAGATCTAGGAACGATCTCGCAAACCTCATTTTTCATGATGGATTTATATTCTTCTTGCATTGCTTTCTTCCAAACCTCTTGATGCGCAACTTCTTTGAAGGTAGATGGTTCAACTTCAATTAACTTTGTCATATATGCAACATAGCCAGAATACCTCTTTGGTCTCTTACTTTCCCTTAAGGAACCTTTTGCAGCTTTATGTCCTTCAACATCTTCTAATGTGGCTTTTCACCATTTTGGCCTTTTCCTTGTGGTTGGGATGGTCACCAATTGAATATGATCACTTGGTCCTTCTTCTTCTTCTTCTTGATTTGTAGTAGGATTTTCATGATGAACTTCTTCTTCTTCAAATATGTGAACTTCTTCATCATTAGAATCAATAGGAATGTCCTTTGATTTTTTGTATGCTTGATTTTCATCGAATATGACATTCTTTCTTACTTCAATGTGTCTTCCTTCCTTTATGTATATTATATATGCTTTTGAGGAGAGACATATCTAATGAATATTCCCTTGATACTTTTAGAGTCCAACTTATTTTGTTTGTCCTTTGGAACATGGATATATGTTGGACTTCCAAAGATTGGGAGGTGATCCACACTCAACTTCTTTCTTGTGAATACTTCTTAGGGTGTTGTATTATTAATACTTTTATGAGGACTTCTATTTTGAATGTACATGGTTGTCATTGCTACTTCTCCCCATAAGAATTTTGGCGAGTCTTTATCAAGGAGCATAGTTTGAATGCATTTTTCAATTGACCTATTCTTCCTTTCGTCCAATCCATTTTGTTTGGGATAATAGGGAACACTGAGCTCCATCTTAATACCTGCTTCCTTACAATATGCAATTAATTCCTTAGAAGTGTATTCCCCACCATTTTCACACCTTAGAGTTTTTATCTTTTTTTTTTGTTTAGGGATTCCACTTCGGCTCTAAACTCCTTGAACTTATCAAATACTTCATCTTTTGTTTTGAGGAGGTACAACCATGTCTTTCTAGAATGGTCATCAATCACTATCACATAATAGAGATGACCTCCAAGTGATTTGTCATACATGGGCTCACACACATCGGGATGGATGAGGTCTAATATCTCTTTAGACCTAGTTTCACAGTTATGAAATAACTCTCTTGTATGTTTTCCTAATGAGAATCCCTTGCACACCTTCATGACCTAACTTCATATTAGGAATACCATGAATCAATTGAATAAGAGTAGGGTTGAACTTATAATGTAGATGAGCATACCTCCTATGCAACAACTCAATGGGACTTATTTCCATATGAACCAAAGCTTGAGGAGGTGGTGTAATGACTCTATGAATACTTCCTTCACGAACTCCAATAACCCTAGCTTTATCAATGCTAGAGTCTTTTCCCCAAACCAATACTTTTCTATCGACAAAAGCAACTCCTTCCCCTTTATCTTCTAAATAAGAAATAGAAAGCAAATTCTTTTTCAAATGTGGAACATATAGAATTTTTTCGAGGTGTAGCTTCGATCCATTTTCTAGCTTCAACGATGTTGATCCGAGGCCTCTAACAACATAACTTTTTTTGTCACCCAATTACACTGCATGAGAAGATGGTTCCTTTGATAGTGTATGAAGTTTTTTATTTTCTCCTGTCATGTGTCTCGATGCTCCACTATCAATGATCCATGCATTGTCATCATTAAGAGAACCTGTAAGAGCAGCGAAGAAGCCTTGACTTTTGACTTTGTTGAATAAGTAGTAGATAACCTTCTTGATCCAGCTTGCAACAGTGTTGATACCCATTCTTATATAGTTCATCAAAGAGGGAGAATCCATGCCAATAAAGTGATCTTCGAATTTTCTTGACCTTAGCTCTGAAACCATGTTGGAAAATCAAAGCAATTATATTAGGGTCTGATTCTCCTTTTTTGATAATTACTTGTGAGTGTGTTGGCTTATTTATTTTCTTTATTAACTTATCTTTCAGTAGGCATATTATGTGTGTATGAAGATCACAAAACAAGAGACACAAGATGTAGCCATTATGCCAGGGAAAAATCCCCCTCGAGGGGAAAATCCAGTCAAGAAAATTCTTCTTTTCAATAGTATTCTTTGAGACTCTTAACCCTAGAAAAATAACATACCTTCCCTCCACACCAAGTCATCCTCCCAGATCTTCGAACTCCTTTCTAGTAACTTTGACTAGGCAGAAACTTCCAACATCAGGAAGCTTCCAACATCAAAGAAACTTGGAAGAATTCGATCTCCCAATCTAGGGCACAAAATCGAGAGAGAGGCACCAAAAGTTCGATTTAATTCTTCTCCTTAGACTACCCCAAACTCGCACTTCCTGTGGCTTCCCGACTTTAGCTTCGCACTTCCCCAACTAATCTTGAGGTATCGAACTAGCTTGAGATGTGATGCTCCAAATGGATTCAAATAGCTTGTATTCATAGGCTCCATGTGAGGTCGAATAAATGTCCTCAGATCGACTTGATCTCTTCTAAGCTGACTTGGTGTGGAGGATACATAAATTATATTTGACTCAATACTAAACCTTTTTACATGATTCAAAAACCCAAGAAGGGTCTCTCTGAATTACAATGACTCTATAAACTCAATATTAATCATAGGAGTCCTCAATGGAGTCTTTGACTAATATAACGATGACCCAAGCATGAAACCCATGCTTTAATAAGTCATTGTTACAATAATGAAAATTGTTTTCTTTATCGTTTTCACTAGTACATTTCATGATGACTCAAATACATTAATGAAGATCGAACATAGTTACATTTTCTAATATTTTCCAGCTAAATGTATCAGATGTACTGTAATCTTGCTGCAATGTCTCAATGAGTGTCCATACCTCTTCATCATTCTTCCATTCATCCCTTGCTTCGGTTATCCAATCAAGTTGGATAATAGAAATGGCACAAAGCAATGCTTCCACATGTCCATCCTTTTTTGATAGGGCATATGCAACAACATTTTGCTTCCCTTTTTTGTAGATGATTTCAAAGTCATAACCCAACATCTTTGTGACCCACTTTTGTTGCTATTCTGAAGATAATATTTGTTCCAAAAAATACTTAACACTGTCATGATATGTTTTTACTTTGAAGTGTCTTCCCATTAGGTAAGGTCTCCATGATTTAGTGCACGTAATATTGCCAACATTTCCTACTCACAAATAAGTTTGTGTAAATACTTTCCTTTGATTGGACGACTTTCAAAAGCAACTAGTCTTCTTTATTACGTTAAAACAACACCAATTCTATTTCCCGATGCATCACATTCCACAATAAAGGTTTTTCTGAAGTCTCGCATAGCTAAGATAGGGGGTTGGCACATTGCCTCTTTAAGATGTTCAAAGGCCTTAGTTACTTATGGAGTCCAAGAAAATGCATATTTCTTCAGTAATAATGTTATAGGTGTTGTTATTCTCCCACAATTCTGAACAAACTTGCAATAATATCCCGTCAACCCAAAAAATCGTCAAAGATGCTTCATGGTTGTGGAATTTTCCATTCCTTAATGACTTTAATTTTGTTAGGGCCTACTTTAACACCCTCATGATATACAATATAACCCAAATATTCCATCTCTTGTACTCCAAAGAAACATTTGGAGGTTTTTGCATATAATTGTTTCTTCTCTAATAGTTAAAGCACCCTGTCAACATGTTGAACATGATCCTTCCAAGACTTGCTTTAGATTAGTATATAATAAAAAAATACTAACACAAATTTTGTAAGGAAGAGTTTGAAAATGGAATTCATCAAACCTTGAAATGTGGAAGGTGCATTAGTGAGGCCAAAAGGAATGACCAAAAATTCATAATGACCCTCATGAATTTTTAATGTCTTCAGTCTTAATTCTAATTTGATGATATCCTCAAGGAAGATCCATCTTGGTGAAGTAAATTGATCCATGTAATTAATCCAACAATTCATCAATGACAATAATGAGGAATTTATCTTTAATAGTGAGCTTGAGTTCCCTATAATTTGGACACATACGCCATGATCCATCCTTCTTGTGCAGCAATACTACTAGAGCAAAGAAAGAGCTTTGACTAGGTTGAATTATACTAGCCTCTAACATTTCTCCAACCATATGTTCAATTTCACTCTTTTAAGCATATGGATATTTATAAGGTCCAATGTTTGGAGGAACACTTCCTGGAATCAAATGAATAACATGATCATGATCATGATCACGAATAGGTGGGAGGCCTTTGGTAGACTCAAATACCTTGCAATGATTGTCCAAGACTTTTTGGAGATATGGAGAAATAGATGATTTCAATGTTTGAACCTCTAGTGACCATAATTGTGCAATTATGCATCGTCCTTTCTTCATAAGCTTTGTTATGCCATTGGAGCTAATTATGTTTCTTGGTTTCCCTACGATATCCCTTAATTCAACATCATTTCCTTCCTAAAAAAAATTCAAGAAAAATTCTTGAAAATTAAAAGCTATCATCCCCAAAGATTATGACCGTTGGATTCTGATTACAACATCAACGTCAATGGAAAGCATTGGACTATTCAATACATATTCCCCCATGGTTATATTGATATTATGGCACTTTTCAAAGCAATTTATATTTCCTCCATTTGCAAACATCACTTGACACTTTGGTGCTAGATATGGGAAGCAATTCAATTCCTTGGCTATCTTACAATTAATAAAATTATGGGTACTACCCGAATCAATTATCACTATTACCTTTCTCTTCTTGATATATCCTTCTATCTTGAGATTTTGAGGAGTGGTAATTTCTACCAATGCATTACAAGATATGGTTAGATTCATTTATTTTTTCTCTGGGGTTGGTTCTTAGTGTACATCCTTCTCTTTATATGTTTATTGTTGATTTTCTTTCTCCTCTTCACAATCTAGGTAGAATAATTTTTTCTTAGCACACTTATGAGCTTAGTGTATTTTCTATCACAATTGTGACATAACCATTTTGCTATTTTTTCCTCCAATTGTTGTGGTGTCAACCTTGTAGGTTGTGCAAGGCTAGGAGCAACAACACTTCCATCTTTATAGTTGTGAGTGGTAGACTTCTTTGTTGCCATAATTTTTCTTTCAAATTTTCTTGCCAATTTAAATGTCTTCTCCAATTAATTAGGTTTCCAACATTGAACTTCATGTTGGATTTTATCCTTTAAAGTCCTATGAAGACATCAATCTTATGCTCCTCTGGAATATCGATTACCCTGATATTCAATTTTTGGAAGTCCTCAATGTGCTTTGCCATTGAATCCTTTTGTTTGAGATTTATCAATTGGCTAAAGAAGATGTTTCTCATTGTATCTTCATAATGTATTATCATTTCCTCCGTAAAAATTGACCAAGTGACAAGTGGTTTATGAGAACAAAGCCATCGATACCATACAAACTCATTCAGCTCTAAATATAAAGATGCAATGTGTACCTTATGTGTGTGTTGCACATCATGGAGATCAAAGTATTGCTCCATCTGTAGTATCCGTGTTACCAAATCCTTGCCATCAAACTTCATCATATCAATCTTTGGAATGTTGTGGTTCTTAAATCCAACATTGGAGTTTCTAAAATCATAATTCATATTCCTTTTGTCCTCATCATGATTTTCATGGATTACCTTGTCACCATTCAGAACTTTTTCTTCCAGCAACTTTGCCAAACCTTCCTTCAACCCTTCTATCTTGACATTCATCATTGTTTCTATTTTTGCTTTTAAACCATCATTCAAAACTCCCATGTCCCTTTTTATACCATCTATATTAACATTCATCATGGCTTCCAATTCATTTTTTGTTATTTTTTGCGAGAGTGAAATTTATTGCACTTGGTCTCGTAATTTTGATATATCATGCTTCATTTCTTCCTCTTCTTCATGTGTTATGAAAGAGATTTTTGGTCGCTTACTAGGTGAGTCCACTTTTTGTTTTAAGGAATTTTGTAATAAAACAATGATATCTATTCTTCACTATTCCCTTTGAATCACTTCAAACTGATTTTTCAAACAAAAGTTATGCAAAATTTAAAACAAATACACACATTTTTCTTGCTTTTTATGAAATCGATATTGAAACTATTGTACCTCTATAATTTTGGATCTCCAAAGTCTGAAATTATGTCTTGTGATAACACTTTGAGTCTTCTTTCCAACCCCACAAGTCAGACCAAGATTGGATTCTTCAATTCTTAGTTGGGGTTAAATTCTCATTAAGAAAATAAAATATAAATTTGGGGTTAAATTCTCATTAAGAAAATAAAATATAATTAATTAATAAAAAAGGGCAAATTTGAATTAGAATGTTTCCCTCTACAAGACACCTAAGTCAGCCTCAAAAAGGGTTTTGTCGATATCAAATTCTCCCTATCCAATTATATAAAAACAGACCCTCAAATACCATGGAGGGGCATTGGAAAACATCATTCTCATTGTTCCAAAAGGAATCATCTTCTAAGGATCATAACAACAATTCATTTTTCCTTTATGACACATATAGGCCCTCATCTACATGTCTCTGAGGATCTCACATATACACATCTTTGATCATGGCGAGGATATTGCATATACATGTATTGCATTACAGTGATATACCTTTCACATTACAATGATGTGACTTATGATCCATCTATGGCGTGCACGATGATGATTCCAAAGGCTCGTTCTTATCAATTGTAGCATTTCTAGATTTTGGCTTACATTAATATGGATCACATTATGTATGTTATAGTGACACACTATCCACTCCTTGTAGCTCACATTTTGCATGTACAACGACATGTTCTATTTATCACGGTGGCTTGCAATACAATCTATGCTTTGCATTCTCCATGTGGCATCGCTGTGGTCAGAGAAATTACTGTAACTTTCACACATCTCTTTGAGGTTTTTGTTAATATCTGTGACTCTCTTTATGGTTTGTAATTATGTTTTTAAGTATTGTAATTGTATACATCATGGCTTATATTATATATGGCCACATTATGCATCATGGTTCGAATCGCATCACCTGAGGCTCGTTTTAGTTGTGACACATATTATTCACTGTGATTCGTATTGCATAAGATATATGTTAGTATTACCTTTGATTATGACAGTAGGAATGCAATCATGATATATGGCGATACAAGCTACAATGTATTTATGACAATGTAAGCATGGTTTGGATGACAATTTCAAATGGTAGACATGGTTTCTATTATATGATATGGAAGACATGGTTTATATGACATGGAAGACACTTCATATATGGTTTACATGACATAGAAGACACTTCATATATGGTTTACATGACATGGAGGACATGGTTTATATCACATGACAGACACTCTTATGGCAGACATGGTTTATATGACAAGGAAAACATGGTATGTATGTCATGGCAGAGACGGTATGTATGGTATGGAAGTTACTCTTATGGTATGTATGACATGGTAGTCATGGTATGTATATGCCTATGGTTCGTATAAAAGATATAGTAGACTCCCTTAATGTGTGCATGTCAATGACATGGTAGGATATGGCTTGGTCTATGACAATTTTGATATGGAAATTGCTTTGTATGACTGTGATCTGATGTGGCGGTACCTTGAAAATGAATTTGACACAACAATGATGGATGACTCATCTCTTTGAAAACATGATGTACTTGATATAGACCAATAATTGTGATAATGCTTGATGATGATATTGTTTCTTGCAATTGTGATATAACATAAGTTTTCTTGAACTCTTTTGGTTATCAGAAGTTAGTTAACAATTGAAGTTGTGAATTGACTTAGATGGGCCCTAGGAGGCTTGATGTAATGGTGTATCTCTCTATGGATGTACTTTGTATCTCAGCTGAACAATTGATGAATATCTAATAGAAGAAGAATTTGAATGGTTTTTCCCTAGTCTTTGACTAAGCTAAACCAAATATTTCTTTTTGCTAGTCACCCTCGTGTCATATTCCAGGCATGAATGTGAGATCTCATGGAATAAACCAATCAAAACCAAACAAGGGATTCTAGAGGTCAAACGACCTTAATCCTCAACCAGTCATTCCACCTCATGGTCATACATCACTAACTATCACAAGATCGGTCTCTACTCAGGCTGTCTAGTGCTCTAGAGAGTTTGTTCCAACCAAGGCTTCCAGGACTATTAAATCAACCCACAACTGCTGCTGGGATCCAAAGCGTTTGTCTAGCCAGAGCTTCTAGGACTAGTAACTCAACCCACTAAGGGCTCCAGAGCATTTGTCCAACCAAGGATTCCAGGACTAGTAATTCAACCTAGGCTATTATAGGGTTTTCAAAATGTTTGTCCAACCAAGGCTCCAGGAACTAATAACTCAATCCAAAACCAAAGTAACATGAGCACAAACCAAAAAACAAAAGATAAAACCCACAACATGGCTATCCAAAAAATGGCAAGGCTAGGCAAAACCATTGTCAATCCAAACAATCCTCCATGCCAATGAAAACTCATAACAAAGAAACCACATGCATGTGCCATGCATGCCAAAACTAGCAAGTAAATTAGACATGCAACTCGATACTTACAAAGAAATACGGTTGTAGTCGTTGATCCCGATGTCCTCTTATGCTTTCCTACTCTTCCTTTTCTTTTTTCTCCAAATCCAAAGTATGAAACACCCCTCCAAGAAACTCTGTGTATAAGAGTATGAGAGTGAGTGAGAGAGAGAGAGAGAGAGAGAGAGAATAGGGAGAGATTTCCAAGCTAAAACTGACAACAATCTTGTGAACTGATCCTTAGAAGCCTTTTTTTATCAATGAGACCTCTATTTTCTTCATTTTCCATTATTTTTCCTCCTTACATACGTCCTACCTTTCACCTTTCTTTTCTCCTAATTTCCATTATTTCATAAATAAAATGTTAATAATTCTACTTTTCCTTTCCAAATCCTTTGCAATTTCCATTGCCAATTTCCTTAGCCATAATAAACTAAATGAACACCCACACTAGGATGTTTTGCCCAACATTAAGCTTGAAATATGTGCCCCATTATCTTGGTCTTATATTTTTTTACATGAATTTTTAACCAAGGTTGTTACAAAACCCTCCCCCTTGGGGGAACACCGTCTTCGGTGTTAAATGACACATATAACCAGCAAGACCATTGAAAACCAAAACATACTACCCATGGAGCTTTATAACATAGTTCATTACCGTATTTACAATGACCACTGCTGAAACATGACAAACATATCATTTGCTAAAGCTTTATATCACAAATCATTACAGTATTTACACTAACAACCACATATATACTCATGCATATTTTCCTCAACCAACAAATACTCATACTTACTATGGAGCTTTATAAATCCAACTCGATACAATATTTAAAATAATATACACATATATACATATGCACATTTTCTCAACCAACAAATAAAAGGATATGATGCTTGCATCAACAAGGGAATCAAAAGGCTTATACCTCCACCCTCACAAGTAGTATCAAGATTCACTTCCTTCCCAGGAAGTCTGAAATCCAGTGCCAGAGACAAAGTCTGCATCCAATATCCATCACTACAATCCTGCACTGCACTCCTCTCAATGAACAGTTACTGGCTCATTGTTCTAGGGTACACTCTGATGTGCATCTGATTCCATCTGGAAATGCTAATGACCAAAACAAATCCACCCTCAACCTTCCATTCTCTGCTACATGGTCCCTCGGGAAATCTTGTCACCCCCTTCCGTGCAATCACACACCTTCCAAGTTCCGCGAGCATCCCCTTCTCTGTTACACAGTCCCTTAGGTGACCCCTCCCTTGGCAAGGTTTCATCGCATTAGAAGGTCAAACAACTAAGGCATATACCTGCCTCAAAACCATCGTACCGGTCATAACATGCTTAAGAAAATCAATGGACACTATTGGGTACCAATGTCCCATAATGGCCCTACTCTTGAAGTACTTTACCAACATATTGCTGTTTGTTCCAATTCCTTTCACTGATGATGCTAACAATCTTTGATAGAAAATTCCAATCACTGAAGTCGAGCATTCCCATGTTTTCTTGTACCAAGCATAATTTCCATTAGATTCAAAACAAATTGAAATAAATTCACATCATACCACATTGATAGCTCGTCAATAAGGTACATCCACAATTCTTTTTACTTCCTGTCACAAGAAGTAAAACTAGTTGTTTGATCAAATCATCATATATAAACATATCACATCTGATTAGGTCAAAACACAACCATCATAATCAAAACCATAGATCAAATGTGTCTATCATAAATTAGAGTCACAGATGACATGTAATCATCATAAACCAGAATCATAGATCACAAGCATAATTAATATTGACACAAATACCAATACTTATCCTTCAATCAATTATTTTCTTCTACCTTTATCCTTTGTCCTTTTCGCATGCACACCGAATCAGTTTCCACACCAGACAAACATCCAATGCCTTCTTTTCAACCACATACACATACACATAGCGCACATTACATACATAAACCACACATGACATACAATACAATACCATACAATACATGCACCTACACCTGACATACAATACATACACCTACACCCAGCATACAATACAACACATACACCTGTATCCAGTGTACAACATAATATATATACATACACAAAGTACAACTCAATGAATACACGTCACAATACCACCACTATGCAATGCACATACACAATACCACAAGTACACAAATTAACATGTATGACATGCACACAATACCGCATGTGCACAACATGGCGTGTACGAAATGCACACAATACCGCATGTGCACAACATGGCGTGTACGACATGCACACAATACCACATGTACAACATGTACACAACACTACCTGCACCACATGTACACAACACCACCTACACAATGTGTGCACAACTCCTTTGTCCTTTTCGCATGCACACCGAATCAGTTTCCACACTAGACAAACATCCAATGCCTTCTTTTCAACCACATACACATACACATAGCGCACATTACATACATAAACCACACATGACATACAATACAATACCATACAATACATGCACCTACACCTGACATACAATACATACACCTACACCCAGCATACAATACAACACATACACCTGTATCCAGTGTACAACATAATATATATACATACACAAAGTACAACTCAATGAATACACGTCACAATACCACCACTATGCAATGCACATACACAATACCACAAGTACACAAATTAACATGTATGACATGCACACAATACCGCATGTGCACATGGCGTGTACGAAATGCACACAATATCGCATGTGCACAACATGGCGTGTACGACATGCACACAATACCACATGTACAACATGTACACAACACTACCTGCACCACATGTACACAACACCACCTACACAATGTGTGCACAACACCACATGCACAACATGTACAAAACACTACATGTACACAACACCACATGTATAACATGTACACAACACCAAATGCATACAACACCACATGTACACGACATCAAATGCACACAAAACCACATGTACGATCATACACACAACACCATATATACATAGCACCACATGTACAATATGCACATAACACCATATGTACATAGCACTGCATATACAACATGTACACAACACCACATATCCAACATGCACACAACACCATATACAAACAACACCACATATGCATCGTGCACACAGTACGATATGTACAAAACATTACATATCCAACATGTACATAAAACCATATATACATACCCAACACTACATATGCAATATGCACACAACACCATATATACAACAGACACACAACACCATAAGTGCAGTCAATGGATATACAATATGAACAACGTATACACAACAATAACATTGCATATCCAAAACCACACTGCCTCTACCAAGAAACCTTGCTTCCAGTGTTTCTCCGCCAGCCATGCTTATCCTAGCATGTCGCAGAGCATGCTGTTTTCATTTTGTAGATGTATCTCTCAACATTACTTGTCCATAACATAAACATAGGCATAACATAAACACATAATATCAACTCTTATCCACATGATACTGACCTCATAAATTTTTCGAGGCTACTCTTCCCACTTGATTCCCCATAAGACCAAGAGCCTATTTCATGCCATTCTCTCGCATAAGCAATTATTCCTCCACAAGAATGACCCCTGACAACCCTTTCAGACAATGACATACATATGTACGTGTATGCATATAAAAATTAGCATAAAACAATCATGATATTTGACGACTATGTCAAACAATGACATACATACATACATATATGTATACATATATAGGAATCAACATAATCGTGATTACAACATAATTCTCAGATATCATAAGGTCTAGGTTAAAATAATTGCCTTTATCCATGCGCAACATACACATCATGGAGAACAACAGTTCTCAACATAGCCAAGGTATCTGACGCCTGAAATCCATTTACTTTATGTTAGGTCCCTATACTACTAGTGTAACCCCTTATTGTTATTAGTGCAACCCCTTTATTGTATTATTGTGCCCATATAGTCCCCATGTTGTTATTATTATGCCCCATAGAAACCCACTATTGTTATTGTTGTGCCCCTACAATATTATTTATGTAGGCTCTGATTCTATTAAGACCCCTTAGACTCCTATATATGGAAAGGAGGTCTCGTCGTTTGTATAATCCAAAAATTATTATTTGTGTAATGTAAAGGAGGTTGCCCCGTCAAAGACGCTGATTTTGAATTTGTCGATCTATCTTTTCTTCTATTTTATGAGTTGGTTACATAACATTTGGTATCAGAGCTTTGGATTTTAGGGTTTTGTTGCTCCAAATATGTCATCATGGAATTTTCGCTATAAATGTTTCTCTACGACGTTTCAGAAGCTAAAAAAACCCATTTGATCCGAAATCTTGGTGAAGCTCAAGCCCAAATTTCAGATTTTATTTCGCTATTTTTTTGAGATATGGTCCAAGAAATTTAGGGTCTTTGCAGACTCCCGAATTATATTCCAAACATGTGACCTTGGGAAAATCGTCATAAATTCATCTCTGAGCATCGGATTGAAATTTCGTAAGAAGTTACAGAAAGATGACACATTGTAATTTTTTGTGTATTATTTTCAGGTCCGAAGGTTGAAGCAATGACATGTGACACTGCGTACAAGTTCTCTCTACTGAAAAGTATATAATCAAGTCATCGTGGGAGATTGTGCATAAATATTTCTTGGAGAATCCAATTTCGATCAGACTAGTGCCATTGGAAAGAGGACGCAAAGATATACCAAAGGACAAAATTTCAAAACTTGAAGATTTGAAATTATAGAGTTACAGTCATTTAAATATTGAGTTCCTAAAAGCAAGAAAAATAATGACTTGAATCAAGAAAATAAAAACACCTAGTAAGCAAAATTGGATGCATGGTTTGAATAATGAGATCGAAGCTAAGATAAATAGTTTTATATGTGCCATGGAAACTAATATCGATGGTACGGAAGCATATTTGAAGAAAGGCATGCAATATTTGAAGAAAAACATGGAAGGTTTGAAGGAAGGTGGGACACAAATGCTACAAGAAAGGCCTCCTAATAACGAAAAGGTAATAGATGAAACTCATGATGAGAAAAAAAATGTTAATCATGATTTCATAGAATCTAACATTTGATTGTAGACCCACCATATTGCAAAGATTGATATGAGGAAGTTTGATGGCAAGGATCCTATAACATGGATACTACAGATGGAGAAATATTTTGATCTACATTATATGTAACTGTTACGAAAGGTACGTATTGCATCTTTATATTTAGAACCAAATCAATTTTTATGGTATAAAGGGTTTTGTTTTCATAAACCACTAGTCAGCTTGTCAATTTTCACGGAGGAAATGATAAAACATTATGATGATACAAAGAGCAACACCTTATTTAGCTAATTGATAAATCTCAAACAAAAGGGTTCAATCACATAACACATTGATGACTTCCAAAAATTAAATATAAGGGTAAATGATATTCCAGAGAAGCAGAGGATTGATGTCCTCATTGGGACTTCAAAGGATAACATTCAACATGAGGTTTGTCTTTGGGAATTTGATTAATTGGAGAAGGCATTCAGGTTGGCAAGGAAAATTGAAAGAAAATTATAGCAACAAGAAATCCTACCACTCACAATTATAAAGATGGAAGTGTTTTTTCTCCTAGCCTTCCACAACCTACAATGTTGACATCATGACAATTGGAAGAAAAAGGGGAAAATGACCTTTGTTATAGTTGGGATAACAAATATGCTAGAGGTCATAAGTATGCTGAGAAGAAATTATCTTACATTGATTGTGAAAAGGGAGGAAGAAAAGGATCTAGAAACGTCAAAAGAAGAGGATATACACTAGGAACCAACCCCAGAGAAAGAATAAATGAATCTGGCCATATCTTGTAATTCATTGGCAGGAATTACCACTCCTCAAACTCTCAATATAGAAGGACATATCAAGAAGAAAAAGGATAACTTCACTTTTGTGCAAAATCGAATGAAACAAAAGGCAGATCAACATCGCAACGAAATAAGTTTTGACATAGACAACTGGGTGTTTTTACGAGTACAACCATACAAAAAAATGTCCCTCAAACAATCTAAGAAGGATAATATAGTATCACCAAAGTACTATGGTCCTTATAAAGTGCTGCAAAAGATTGGTACTATGGCATACAAATTGGAGCTTCCTGTATCTTCCCAAGTGCCCCCGGTTTTCCATGTTTCATGCTTGAAGAAGGTTATAGGTGACAAGGTCTCAATTCAAACAATATTGTCGGAACTTGACGAAGAAGGAAAAGTCATATTTGACCCTGTAGCAGTCATAGAAACTAGAACCCGATAGCTACGAAATCAATCAATTTCAGAGTATCTCATCAATTGGAAGAACTTACCCGCTGAAGATTCCACATGGGAGGATGATATTTTGATACAAAAGCATTCAGAACTACTCAAATGTTGAGGAAAACACTTTTTGAAGAAGAGGGGCATGTTAGGTCCCTATATTACTAGTGTAACCCCTTATTGTTATTAGTGCAACCCCCTTATTGTATTATTGTTCCCATATAGTCCCCATGTTGTTATTATTATGCCCCAAAAAAGCTCACTATTGTTATTGTTGTGCCCCTACAATATTATTGTTATGTAGGCTTTGATTGTATTGGGACCCCTTCGAATCCTATATATAGAAAGGAGGTCTTGTCATTTGTATAATCCAAGAATTATTCATTTGTGCAATGTAAAGGAGCTTTCCCCCTCGAAGAGACTGATTTTGAAGTCATTGATTCATCTTTTCTTCTATTTTGTGAGCTAGTTGCATAACACTTTACCTTTCTTGTTACTTTCGTCATGACTATCTTGCATTGTCCATTGTCCATTTATCCCGATGGACCCGACAAATCCAATCGATTGTCATTATTTTTCCTTCAATTGCCCTTTATGCATGCACCAAGCTTCATTCAGGTCTTACATTGCCTATTAGGTTTCATTTAACTCTCCCCAAGCTCCATTAAGTTCCTTTTTCCCCAGCCAATTCCGAGGACCATCAAACATAAAAGGTAAGAACAAAAGCAAAGAAGAAGAAACCCATGAAAAGCCAATAACAATACGACACAACAAACAAAGTGGTATGGCTATACACTAGACATAAACAAAACTTCAAATCAATAAAAAAAAATCACAAAAGACCAAAAACAGAAACAAACAACACCACCATGACTCAATCCCCATGGTTCCCAAGCTTCCAAGGGAAAGATCAACCTGAGCCTTCTTCAAGATTTCACAGTAGTCTCTTTTGCCATGAAATCCCCTGCATCCTACTGCGATAGACATGCAACGATCAGTGCATAAATAAACATAACAATATATCGTTACCTTACCTTGTTGTGCTAAGCACGCTGCCTTGTAACTGAACACATACATATATCATCTCTCAAGGGACTCCAGTTCCTTTAAAAATATAGCTATAACTATAAACCAACTATTATACCTGTAAAATACATGTTCATAAGTCTAGCACATATCCACATATTGTTAGAGAAAACCAAGGTTAAGAAGACTTCCTATACTCATGTAAGCACTCATTCATTTGGAACTGCATTTTCCAAATATAGCCAAAGGAATTCTCACCCAAATCCTTTCTTTTACCTTTTACCTTGATACAATTAAGTCTTATTATATGCTATCACATCACCAAGTTGTTAGTTATATAAACAAATCAACTGTTAACTTTTCATGCTAATGCCAAGCCAGTTGCCCTGCAACTGTTCACACATGACAGTAACATATTCCAAAAATCAAGACATCATGTCTATTAATTTGAAATCAATGTTTACCAAGAATAACAACCATGTCATAATCAACTAACAATCATTACTCATACTACTACAACTAGTACCTTGTTTAGCCAGTTGAATGTTCTTAAATTGTCAACATAAATTATCGACCAGGGTAGGTACACTAATGAAGCACAAGTGCACTATATGTGCTAGAAGTTATTTTATGTTGTTAAGATATCTATGTTATTGTTAAGGTCTAAACTTAGAATTAATATGGAGATGGTATCACTAATTATATTATAGTATTGTTCTTAAAGTTGTTAGCTGGTTATCCTAAAAATTAATCTCAGTTGAATCAAGTTTGTGGATGGTTGGAGAGTGATCCTAAACTCCACTCCATTAGATTTTTTTTGATTTTATCTTTAATTTTATGCTGCAACCAAACTAGATTACTATGTGTAAGAGAAATTTATTCTATCGAATTGAAAATAAATGATGTCTGAACTTAATTGCCAAGGAAAAGACTATCACTCTTGAACTAATGCAACTTAATTCAAATAAGAACTAACTCTGATAAACTGGCAAACAACTAAGCTGTGAAATGAGACCCCTGAATTACACTAGGTAGAAAGCAATTGAGATGACCACGTTGTACCAGGTAAAAGGCAAATGAAATAACATGATTATGCTAGGTAGAAAGCAAAGGAAATTGCTTATGCAGACAACGGTTTAATTGCGAATTCCATTATACTACATTTCAAAACACAAAAAAGAGCATACATAATCTAACTTTTAACAAATCAAAGAAATCTATTTGCAATTGATCAAAGACCCGCACTGGACGTAGGAGCCCTCCACGAGACAGTTGACAATATTCAATCAATGCAGCATGGAAAATATGAATCAAATCTATTATTCACAAACAAGTTTAACATGATGTTCTTCAAAATTTTCATATATCAGTGCACACCAAAACACAGAGCATCCATTGCTCTTATAACTTTTCTCCGAGTAATAGTGTGACAATTTTAAGTCTACATATTTTTATTACAATCTCTATTAAAAAACTATATTGCTAAATAATCGATTTTATATTTGGAAAAGCAAATCGATAAGATTTAAAAAAATTCGGACTTTGTCCCCACACATAATCTTGCAGTTGACTTTGAGGTTGACGTGTTATAGTGCGATCTTCTTGAAGGATTGGTTCGAGAGAATAGGAAAGAATCCATGAGAGGATCATTCTTCATCCATCCATATCTTCTTTTGCTTAACTAGTGTACTCGAACCTTGTCAATAATGGAGGTAGCTACGGAAATATATATTAGCTGCAGAAACAGGCCAATTTCGTAGCTGAATGTAAACTTTAATAAAACAATAAGGTGTATAGACAAAATATGAAAATGAGGACATGTAAGTCTTAACTTAACAAAACCTTGTGTCTATTGCATTTATTTAGGTGATAGGTATAGGAAAAAGGAAGAAGTATAGGCAAAAGGAAGTATAGGAAAAAAGGGTGTCAAGGTAAGGTAGTCCTTGGACTCTACATTCCCCCGCACTAGAGGTTTTGTATGTCTTCATACAATTCATCATTGTCATTCTCTTGTGCCCTCTGGTTATCACATTCAGGATTCACTTTTTTTTTTTTTTTTTTTTTTTTTTTTTCTGGCAACCATTTGTATTCTTGGTTTATTCATGAGGATCTTATATTTTAGGTTGATGATTTATCTTTGCAATACCCTATTTTCATTCTTCAACTTCTTGTTCTTTTTGTACCATAAACTCAAATGAAGAATAAGGTTGTCACTCTTTGCAATTTGAATCCCATTCTGTGCTTTCAATGTCTAATTTTCATTTTTGAGATATTTGTTCAATGTTTCCAGCTCAAAGATCTTTCGCTTTAAAACATTAGAGGTTGAAGGTTCTTGTGGCTCATTGAACTGATTGCTTCCTTCTCTTGGACTTTGGATTGATTATTTAGTTGCTGCTTCCTTCCTTTCTAATGACTCTATGTAGTCATAAATCTCTTGTTGAATAGGGTGAACACCTGGACTATGCACTAGACTTCTTGGAGGTGAACTCTAGGGTGGTGATGATACCCTTGGTGACAATTTTGGTGATCCTTTTGGAGGACCTTCAAGGTCTTCAGTCGACTCTCTCTCCTCAAGATTAATATATTTTGTAGCTCCTGAAACTGCTTGTTGCATTGTATTCAATCTGTTACTTCTCCTTAGTCCTAAGGTTGGTAATCCTTGTGCTTTCTTCTTTTTAGCTTTTGGCTTCTTTTCCTAAGGAAGGATCTTGGTTTGTGGTAAATCCTCTATTCTTTTGCTAGCTTTCTTTCTTCTAAGATTTCCTCTTTTCATTTTCTGCAAAATATCCACTATGGGTAATTCATCATATGATAATTCCTATTGAGACTGGGGTTCTTGTTCTTTTATTCTTTCCATTTTTCTCTTCCTTCCCTTGAGGATTCTACTATTGCTGGATTCTTCAAAATGGCTCCTTACTAGAAAATTTTCACAGTGATACTCTATACTCTGAAGGTGAAATTCAACTAAGATCTTTATCAATCCATGATGATACATGGTATTGTATATGAATTGAATTTTCTTTTGAACATTCATGAATATTTTCTTAAAACTATGCAAGAGGAATTAAGGAAGATTCATTTGGTACTCCTCAAGAAAATTCATCATTATTCTAATGTGGTAGAAATACATGTATCCAAACCGACCTTCACAAGTAATAAATTTCTAAAGTACAAGAAGCAAGTTCTTCCATTTACTCTTAAGGGCTGTATTAGGAATAACCTTCTTGAAGATTGTGGTGTCCATGTTTGGAATTTTCAAGAAAACTTTCTAATCTTCTCCATTGATCCCTCTGTTTTTAAACCATTTTCTCCACTTCTAGGTAATTCAGTAGCTTCTGCGATCAAGGACTTCGTTATGGTGAATTTGATGTCTCCTATTTCAACCTTTGTCCCATCAAAAGAACGCTCAAAAGTCTTCATCACTTCCCTATGGAAACCGTTGAATCTCTCTGTAAATTGTAACCACTATATTTTCTGCAACAACTCCCTGGTCTGAAGATATCCTTCTAAGAACTTCTTCCCTGCTGGTTTGGTTCGGACAATAACAACCATTATGGAAGATGCTTCGTCTCAAGAACTGCTCACTTGACAGGAAAAGTGGCATTGGTAGGGTTGCGTTCAGTGGCAGAGGGATGGGGAGGTTATGTGAATTCGAAGAAATGGGAGAATAGGTAAATTATAATGAAGGCCGTGGGAATTTATTGACTATTAGAGTGCATTCAAAATAATTATTCGGTGATTACTTCGACATATTCAGAATGAGGACAAGACGATATTTTAAGTGGTGGATTATGATGATTTTGACAAGTGACCATCACCCATAATTTGCAATGATTTCATTTTATTTTGGTAGTGCTATGTCCTCTTAGTTCATATATGAAATATATCAATCCTCATTGTAAAATTAAAGTATCACATACCTTTGACTAAGTTGCTAACCTTATTTGTTCTTTGATATCTCCTGCAGGTTCTTTTCATTGTCAATTATTCTTTCAATTCGAATCACCAAGTGTTCCTGTCAAGTTGCTACAAAATTTTTATTAGAGCTGCAAAAACTTATCCTAATTGCAGAGACTTGTCCAGACTGCAGAAAGTCACTAATTCTGTAGCTGAGAAAAAAAAAAAAAACAAAAAAACAAAACAAAACTTTACGAAAGGGAATTTATTTTTGGAAAGAAAATTTAAGGTTCCAACAAGAGTTGGTTTTCACTTCAATTTTTTTGTATAAGCATGCCAACAACATGTTGGTTTTCATGTTTATACTTTCTATATATATATATATATATATATAGAAAATAAAATTTCTAAGGTGGAAAAGAAGAAGAACTCTTCTCAACCATTTCAAGTCGATGTCCATTTATTACAAGATGAATTTTCTCTTCATCAATAGTATTGATTCTAACTGCACCATTGTCAAAAAAAAATCAACTTCATAAGGTCCAAGTCAGTGGGTTTGGAATTTTCTTTGAAAATTCTTGAAGTTTGAATCGAAGAGTAATGCCTAATCTCCTGGATGAAATTTTCTTTCTTTAATGTACTTATCATGCCATATGGATCTCTGTTGTTGAATTAGGCTAGTCTTCTGGAGGGCTCCTTGTTTTATTTCATCAAGCTCATTAAGTTGTCTCATCCTTTGCTTTTGTCCTTCTCATAAGTTAAGATCTAGCTAGACTACTGTTTTATAAGTCTGGATATGGAATTCTATTGGAAGTAAGACATGCTTCCCATAAACAAGTTCATAGGGAGTATGTCCTGTAGTACTTCTCCATGTAGTTCTATAAGCCCACAAAGCTTCTGGAAAATTTTCTGCCTAGTCCTTCCTATGTAAGTGTACAGTCTTGGAAAGGATTGCTTTAGCCACTTTATTTGTAGACTCAACTTGTCCATTGGCTTGTGGATGGTATGGAGTGGACTTTCGATGTTTGATTTTGTACTGCTCCACAGTGTTTTTCACTAATCTGGATGTAAACTGTGTTCTTTGATCTGTTACAATTTATCTTGGAACACCAAACCAAGTGAAAATATCCTAAAAAAGAAATGAAACTACAACATTTTCAGTAGCAAAAGGAAGTGCTTTAGCTTCTACGCATTTAGTGACATAATCAGTATGTACCAGAATATACCTCTTTTGTTTTGAAGGTGGGTTGATTAGACCAACAATATCTAGTGCCCATTTTTCAAATAGTTCAAGGAGTACTTGTGGCTGTAATGGCATTTCATTTGAAAGAGTGGGTTTGCCCATTCTATGACAACTATCACATCTTTTAACATATTCCTTGGTATCCCTGAAAATGGAAGGCTAATAATATCCTAAAAGTAAGACTTTATAAGCAGTTCTTTTGTGAGAAAGATCTCCTCTAGATGGTTCATCATGGTAGGCTTTAAATATTTTTGGTATTTCATCCTCTCGAACACATCTTCTGATAATGAGATCTGGTCCTGTTTTGTAAAACTCTTCGTTTATCCATGAATAAAATGTGTTATTGTGAACTATCCTTTGTTTTTCTCTAGGAGACAAATGAAATGACATCTTTTATGTAGCTAAATAAGTAGCAATATCTGCATACCAAGGTGATTTAGTAGATATTGCAAAAAGGTATTCATCAAGAATTTGTCTTCTACAGGTTGATCATTATTATCATTCTGAATTCTAGATAAAAAGTCAACAATTGTGTTCTGTTTTCTGGGTCTATCTAGAATGGTGATGTTGAATTCTTATAACAATAAGAGCCATCTGGTTATTTTTCCATTAGAGATTGGTTTATTCATTAGGTATCTAATGACAAATGGCCTGTGTGAATGAAAGTTTTATAGCCAGTGATATAATGTCTGAAATTGTTAATGGCATGTGTCATGTGGAAAGAGTTAATCTTGCGGACAAAACCAACCTCCCTAGAACCCTAAGACTTTCTAGTGACAAACAAGACAATTAAGAGCAATCCTTCTCTAAACATGCATTTACCATACAAGAAATCAAGTGTTTAGATCCTACCTGTAGTCCAACGCTGTTTGTAGTAGTCCAGCCTCGTCGATCCGGATGAGCTCCTCCTTCACTTCGAAACCCTGCATTCACTAACAATCAAACATTACATAGCACCTGAATATCTCATAAAATAAAACATATTCAACATACAGACCAAGGAGTATATGAAACGACTCATTAATAACAAATTGTTGAGAAGAATGGACTTATTTGTATTAATAGGAAACAAAAGAAACCATTACAACCTGAGCCTTGGTGTTGTGTAAGTTCCTCCCAGGGTCCAGCAAGAGTTTTCCTTTACTTTGATAAGCTCACCCACTTCCAAATGAAACAAGAAAGGATGGTAATCTCTCCTCACAAGCTTCTACAAGGAAGTCCTAATTCCAGCAGCATCTACACTTTGGAATGTTCAGCTTTCAACCTCCCCTCCTCTGGCCCAATGCCTGTATTTATAATGCTCTAGAGGAAGTTAATCAGGTCCAACATCAATGGGATAAGCCCCTCTTTGGGATGGGGTAGCTCCTCTCTTGATGGGATACGTTCCTCTTTCATAGGGATGCGTGAACCATCTGGAGGCGCTCAATACACGTTAAACAATCTTCTAGAATGTTCTAGGAATGACCACAAGTAACTTTTTTAAGATGAAACTCGCGCCTTTTGACCTTTACAGGAGTACGCACCCAACCCTTGACATACAGAGCGTACAAGTACGCAGGTATAATAAATTTGGAGTGCGTACACGCAGGTAAGGTAGAGAGAACCTGCGTACCCAGAGATAAACATGTTTTTAATGACTTTCTCTCTTTCTTGAAGTTTGACATGGAGAGCAGAGGTATAAGGCTTGCCAAGGAAGATAATATGACTGTTGATGGAGTCATACTAACTGTAGATAGTCATGGTGATAAATTTCAGTGTAGCAGATTGCCCCCTAAAGTGCGAAGCCTGTAATAGATAAGGGTTTTATATCATCTAGGAAGGGTGAAGTACTTTATCATTTCAAGGATTATCTCGTGGAGAGCCCAGTCAGAACCTGCAATTTTCAACACAAAATACATGTATACGATTATAGCATCACTGAGGTAGGCATTCCCATACTCAGATCAAAAGCTTTAACTAACAGACTAACTACTAATCTGATACAGGGATGATTTCATAGTACATCATAATCATAGACTCATGTAGACACAGTATGGACACAACCATCTGTTTATAATTGGTCTACCATATAATGAATACAAAACTCCTCGCAGCCTGGATGGTGGAAACTAGATCCAGGGTCTTCATCTCTACTTCCCAAATTGGTACGATTCTAGCCATGCGAATAAATGAGTCGATGTCAAACATGGTAGAAACCACTTGATTACCAGTCAATGATGTAAACTGTTAACAAGTGTGAGAGATACCACCAGTAATGTCAATGGTTCTCAAAGTACCCAGCAAAATCCATGAGATGTGAATGAATGAGTCGATGTCGAACATTTCACGGAATCCTTCGATCGCAAGTCAATGATGAAAACTGATGTCGAAGGTGAGAAACCTGCCATTGATGCATGCAGACTCCAAGGTACTGACGATTTCTAAGTCAACTCTCTAGATAATGTGTTGATGTCGATAAAAAGCGACCCGTCGCAGGCAAGCCCACAACACGAAACCATAGTTCAAGTTGAAGAAATGTTGCTGCAAGGACTGACTCAATGATGACATGATGAATGATAGGTATTTTGCAGTTGAGTGTTTCGTTTATAGACCTCTTGAACACATAACGACACAACAGATGGTTTGGTGATAAATGACTCAAAGTCGACTCCCATAACCCGGCTAAAGGATGTCAAGTGATTTTGGTCAACTGTGAGGTAAAGGATTTCCCAACCCAGGTGAATGAATAAGTGTCGTGTTCAAGAGTGGTAGTAAGGCTTTTTCTTGAGACAAAAGGATATCAAATAGGTTCATTCTTCTCATTTTTCCCCCACCATTTCTGGCAAGTACCTCTTTATTTTTTACAAGCTTGAGGAGGATAACATATGCTTGTTTGTAAGCTCATCCTTCGGATGAGTCCAACTTAGTTTTTGATGCGAACCCTAAGAAGGAGGGGTCCGTTCCTGTTTGTAATAGAACAGGTCCTTTACTGTGAAATTTTAACGAGTCCAGTATAGGAGAAACTCGGCGCTTTTCATATTTAGAGAGTCTGAAAAACTTAGAAGACTCCAGATTGAACTTTTTCGTAAAGTTGTGTCTCCTAAGCCCGAAAAAGTATAAAATAATACCTAGGAGAACCGCTTGATCTTGCGACCAAGGATATTTTCATAGTTAGTGTCTTTGACCTGAAAAGTAAAAAGCGATCAAGGACACGTCGTTTTATTTCCAATATCGAATTTGAATGACAAAAATCCGGCAATCTTTTCCTGTTTTTACGGTCAGAAAAGGGCTATAAGGGGACCGTCTTTTAATTCCGTTTTAACGAGTGTAAAAGAAACGCTCGGCAATCTTTTCAGTTTTTAGGAGTCAGAAAAGGGCTTAAAAGATGACTCTGATGTTTGGTTCGTGAAAAATGACAAGTTTCCCTGAAAATCCCTTTGTCCTGCACAAAAACGACACATTACTCATACCTATTTAAGATGGGCAAAAATACATTGAAAAATGACCTTCCATGGTGAAAAATAAACAAATTTAATATTTATTCATCCAAAAAACCTATAAAAAGACCTTTTACCATGTCATTTTTACCATTTTACTGTTGAGGGAGAGAAAAGGGCTTTTGGCAAGAAACTTCCCGTGGACTTTGCGGAGAATCCGACCGTCGGAATCGGGTGCCGTGTTTTTCAGGTATTCCACAACATCCTCCTCTTCATTTTCGTCCATTTAGAATTTTAATTTTATCCCTTGTTTGATTTTTTGGGGGCTTTGGGGTTTTGGGATGCGCTCCTCGGGGTACGCAGGTGTCCCATGGGTAACCTGCGTACCCCGACATTTTCCTTAAAGGGAAAATGCTTGGGGTACGCAACCTACCTTCAGACCAGGTGCGTACCCACGCTTTGTTTCTGAAGGCGGGGTGCGTACCCCGTGCAAAGCGCATTTAAAACCCCAATCTTCAATTTGAACCATGAATTTTTGATTTCATGGTTTCTAATGCTTATTTCTTGGTGTGTAGATTTCCCACCATGCTTGATTGGCGTGAAAGGGAGCACGAAGATGTTGATTTGGCCGTGCTAAATCACCAACCTACCATTGATGCGTTAAGAGCATGTGGTCTTTTCAAATACTGGGTCATACCTGGCATGAGGGCCCAGGTGCCATTTTTAGAGTGGCTGGTCGAGAGATGGAACGTCCAGGTTCAGTGCTTTTACATTGGAGGCCACCAGCTCGAGATAGAGGCCTCCGACATATATTTTCTCACTGGTTTGCCCAACAGGGGCGAGCACCTTTCTCTATTCAGGACTAGGCCGGGTGGCCAATCCCTTGCTAGCCTCCGGCTAGAGTGGTGTAACAATCATGAACCAGGAGAAGGATAGGGAAAAATTTCAAGTTTTCATTATCCCGGCCTGAACTCATGTGATAAGCTTTCACAGTTACCGACTCTTACGGCGCAGCCGCTTTACACCTTGCCCCGTGGTCCCAGATGCGGATGGCGATAGATTGCTACCGAGGCACCACTTTCAACTGGTGCGATGCTGTACTGGCCAATATGAAGGGCCAGTTGACTAGGGCAAAGAACGGACAATCAAATACTTTTGGATATGGGTCTTTGGTTGTGAGCTTTGCCTTAGAGAGAGTTCCTATGTTGATCCCACAATAGCTCACAGTTGGAGTTGGGCCACCTCGGGAGCCGAAGTTGATGCGATGGGTTGCGGTTATGGCCCGGCATCCTAATGAGGGAGCGGAAGTCGTTCGATTTCCAGCAGGTTACTTTCACTGGCTAAAGAACCAGGTCTTTGCTATTCAGGATTTTCCATATGCCGGAATGGATTATCGTGGTGATCTGGACATGGTTCTTCCATAGGGGGAACAATGGGATGACAGAGGTATATTCATTTTTCACAAGTGTTCTAAACTATCTAAGAGAAAAGTGAAAATGATGTACGAGATGGTTCTTCTAAGGTAGAATGATTGGTTTCTATTATTTCTAACATACATAAGCATAGGAACTTAATGGAAAATGAAAATATGAGGAAGAACAAGCAAAATACTATATTAAGGGAGCATGATGAAGATGTCACTGTGTGATGAATATGTAGAGTGTTGATAAGAGAATTGACATGATCAAGAGGAGTTGATGAGAGAGATGAGAGGGCCTATAGAGTGTAAAGAAGAGTCAGTGGAAATCCAAAAGGGCTAAGAGGGCTTGAAGAGGGCAGAAAGTGCTACGTTGAGCTAAAACCTCAAAATAAATCTAATGAAGATCTGATATTTTTTATGCAACAAAAAATAGCATGAGTAGAGTATGAACATCACAAGATTTAATCAAGTGAAGAGAATTCAAAATATTTAATTTGGTAACATGCCTGTGGTTCTAGTCCGAAAATGTTATTAAACAGTAGAACCAAGGTGTAACTAGTCGGGGTTGTCACCTCTAATAGGTTAGTGCTTACAAACAAATTTAGTAAATTGGAGCCTATAAAGATCAAAGAGTTGGAGCTTCCTTCCAATGGGTGCTTGTAAATTCAGGGGATGGGTCTCTCCTTCAGGTTGGTTCCAGAAAAGATGATGTAACAATAGGATGTAGCATACAACAATCTAGTTTGAAAATGATATGAAAGGTAGATCCAAGGTGTAACTTGTGGGGGTTGGTGCCTCTAGTAGGTTGGTTCCTGCAAATATATTCAAGGAGTTGGAGCCTGTAGAGATCAGGGAGTTGGAGCTTTCTTCAAGTGGATGCTTGTAAATTCAGGGGATGAGTGTCTCCTTCTGGTTGGTGCTAGAAAAGATAATGTAATAGTAGGTTGCAGCCTACAAAAATCGAAGTTGAAAATGATATGAAAGGTAGATCCAAGGTGTAACTAGTGGGGGTTGGTGCCTGCAAACATATTTAATATATTAGAGCCTCAATCAAGTTGGTGCATGCACATCAGGGAGTTGGTGCTTTCTTTAGGTTGGCGCCTAGAAAGATTATGGAGTTGGTGCTTCCTTAGGTTGGAGCCTACAAAAATGAGGGAGTTGGTTCTTTCTTCAAGTGGGTGCTTGTAAATTTAGGGGATGGGTGTCTCCTTTTGGTTGGAGCAAAAAAATATGATGTAATAGTAGGTTGCAACCTACGACAATATTTAGACATAATTTTTGTGGTTTTCTCTCTTTATGGGTTTCCACATATATCTTATGTTTCTATGTGTTTGTATGTTTGTTTACATTGTTGATTGCTAATGAATTGAAATATTGAATATGGTTAATAATTGTTAAAATTGGTCATAATATTGATTCACCCCTCCCTCTCTACATTATCGTGTTTTCTAACATAATTTTGTACCATCTCTGTAGAAATTAGTCTTGATTTTTTTTAGATATGAACTCTCAACTTAACCGAACTCAATATGAACACTTAGTCAAGATGTTGCAAAAACGTAATAATGGATTTTCATGGAGTTATCATGATATGAAAGGCACTTACCCTGATACTCACACACATCATATTTACATTCATGGGGATGCCCATCCCATTAGACAGACTTAGAGGCACATGAACCCAACTCTAAAAGGGATTGTTAAAGATGAGTTGCAAAAGGTACTTGATTCCATTTTCATTTGTCTAATTTTAGATAGTCAATGGGTTTCACCCCTCATAACAATGCCTAGAATAATGGAAAGTGGTGGATTTGTGTTAATTGTAGAGAAATTAATAAATTTACTTTAAAGTATTACTTCCATCTTCCATTTATTGATAAGGTTTTGGACAAATTAGCTATAAAGTAGTTTTATTTTCTTGATAGGTTTAGTGATTACAAACAGATATTGGTTGCACTTGAAGATCAAGATAAGACAACTTTTACATGTCCATGGGGAACATTCACCTATAGCGTATTTCCTTTTGGGTTATGGAATGCTCTTGTGTTGTGCCCTACAACAACCCCCCATTTCATATCATTACTATTCCAAAACCATAATATGAAATGGGTCCCTTTTTAATTTTTGCTTTTAAATTGGTATCAATTAAAGTTCTATTTTCAAAAAGGCCCGAAGAAATAAAAGAAAACATTACTCAAAGGCCTTTTCAATAAAACCAATCAAAAACCTCAACGTAAAACGATTTATCTTTATCATTGCGATAAAGCGATCGCAAGATCGCATATCGCAATGACAAAGGGAACACAACTTAGGGACATCTTGATTTCCGCCGATGCGAAATCGCTATCGGATATCGGTGAAACATAAGGTAACACAATTAACAACCCCTTGCTCCGATGCAATGCGAAATTGGCAATCGGCGATAATGCTTAAAAGCAAATAAGCTTCCTCTCGCCCCGATGCGATGCGATATCGCTATCGGCGATCGGGGATTCCAAATGGAACCAAAGCAATGACTTAGGATTTTCCCGACACCCGATTGCGAAAAGGGCAAAAGCGTAGTTTTCAAAGTAAAAATCATAAAGGTAGTTTAATACGATTTATTCGTAATTAAGGCAATATCTTTTGAAAAACCACTCATCCGCGTTCAACCGCAAAATCGCCCAAGGCATGCTTCAAATAAATCATTCGGCCATTAACCAAAGAGACTGGTATTAATGAGATTGATAGGCCTTAACGGCCATTTAATGAAAAAAGCAAGCTTGCGATCTATTCACAAATTTGATCCGAAAGCCGTCTTAAGTCAATCGATCACCATGAATTTATCAAGATATATATACCTCAGTCTATTCAATTCATGTTATTGTTTCTTGTATTACGCCTATCTTTCTCTCTGTACAAAATTCTTCCGCAGAGACAGATTTGAGTGGAATGGGAAAAAAGTCCAAAAGGACTACAATGC